>CAUYUJ010000033.1:107500-119381 GCA_963575745.1 Prorocentrum cordatum | reverse complement strand
CGACTCTTGCTTCTTCTCCTCTTACCTTCATAGTAGCACACGTTCCTTTTTTTGAGCCCCGCGGTGGCGCCCTTCCCCCCCCCCCCCCCCGAGGAGGAGGTTATCAGGTACGAGGTGCATACGGACGGATCTGGTGGATCTCGGGCGCAAGTACTGGGTGGACCACCGTCATTGGCTTGGTGTATGTACTCAGTGACTGGCACACAACAGTATACATGTGAAGGTTATCTATGTGGTGTTGACCCCTCTCTCCTCGATCTGCCAAGTGCTCCAGGTTCTGCTGAATTTCAAGCTGCCCTATGGCTAGTGCTGTGGCTGTTGCAGGCTCCTAGCAGATTCAGGCCCAGGCCTCTGGAAGTTTTCACCGACAACATCCTGGTAATCAGGTCGGCCGAAGGAGGAACGCACTACTCACCTTGTGGGGACTATTCTGGGATGTTCGATGGGGCGCTGAAGCTCCTCCGCTGTTTTACCACGGTGCGTTGGAAACACGTCCTGGGACACTGCCGACCCTCGGAATGAGCTTGCAGATGCCATGTCACGATTAGCCTACATGGGCTTGGCTCCGACTGCGCCCGACGACTTTCAACCGTGGTCTGCGCTAGGCGCCGCCGCCGCTGCTGCTGCGCCCTGGCTGTGGATGTCAGTTATCTCCAACGCCAGCGACGGTCACGGGGTGTATCCGAAAGTTGGCATGAGCGACGTGCCCATCATCCGTCCGCCTCTCCTCGATCCGCGTCGCGCTTTCTCGCCGCATGCAGGACTCAGCTCGGAAAGTGAAGACGCGGTCCGTTCGCCTACCCGTTCAGGTATTGATGCCTTTGTCAGGTTTGCTGTGGCCAATGTTCTTACACTACGGCCGAGGAGGAAGGCTGCGCGGAAGGGAGGCAGGATGCGGATACGATGTCGGTACCAGGACGCTGCTGGACTCGATACCCCTGGGCGCATGCTGTTTCTGGCGCACTTGTTTGCTGCTCGTCAGTTTCTCTTTATCGGCACGCTCGAGACTAGGATGCGACGCAACGGATGGACGCCTGCCGCTCAGTATATTGTGCTCACCGCCGCTGCTGAACAGAAGGGTGCAGGTGGGGTAGCTCTGTGGGTGCACACAGGTATTCAGTACGTGCGCGGGTGTACGCTCTCTCGCCGCCATGTTCGTGTTCTCAGCTTTGCTTATCATCATCTTCTCGTTGCTGTGCGTGCACCACATTTGTGTGTCGATATCTTGGTCGGGCATGCTCCGCACTCCAGGCGTGACAGCGTCGAGGTTGAAGAGTGGTGGGTCGGTATCGAACGCATCCTGCGCCAGCGCTCGCATCCCGCGCCTCTGTGCTGTTTGTTGGATGCGAATGCTACTCTGGGTTCTCGGGTCTCGGATCACGTTGGCGACGTTGCCGCCGAAAACGAGAGCCGCACTGGGGCTCGTTTTCATCAGTTTCTGCAAACCTCGGGACAGATTGCCCAATCCACGATGTTGCCTTCGGCTTCTGGGGTCCATGGTACCTGGCTTCCCCCTGGGGCTCAAGGGACTGACCCACGGCATCGCATTGATTACATCACTGTGCCATGCGGACAGCTGTCGTGCGTTGCACGACAGTCAGTGGAAGTGGATATTGATCTCTCTCTGCGTAGTGATAATCATTTTGTGGTGTCGGCAGATGTGTGCGTGTACCCATCTCTGCCATACCAGCATGCACACACGTGGCCCCGATTACGAGTGGACGAAGCGAAGTACAATGATCCAGAGTGTTGTGCCGCATTCGTTCGTGAGCTTGAGTCAGTGCCTCAGCCCACCTACCAAACCCACCCGGACGACCATGCTGATCACTTGAACCAGCACATCTTGCACGCAGCCCAGGTTGCCTTCCCGCCCAGTACTTCGGAGAGTGGCTGACAGGCCAAACACGGTTGGATATCCAAGGGACCCCTGGACCTCATGGACCTTAGAACTCAAGGACGTGCGGCCCTACGGGCCCTGCGGTCACAACTGTCCCGCCTACTGCTCACGTTCGTGTTCACCGCTTGGGCCACCGACGGTGCTGAGAGTGGCACTTGGTTCTGCCATCGTACTTTGACTTGGCGCCATTCATGGCGCGAGAGCCCGTCCCACTACCCACTACTGTGTGCATTCCGCACCATCGCGAAGGCTACTGACACAGTCATGGACTGCGCTGCCCCGTTTACCCTGCCACTTCGCAGTCCAACAACCAAGTACACCTACCCACCCTTCAACCAGGACCATTTAGTGGGCCTCAGATACTTAGCCCGCCTACCTACCGCCGCCGAACTAGTATTCCCACCGTCTGGACACTGTTTTCAACTGGGAACCATACTGGAGCTTTGCCAGGGGTGGATGGGGTTTTACTGGGCCACCAGCTACATATTTTTGCGTGCCGCCACGTACGTAATTCAACAATCCACGGGACTCGATTATGCCTGGCATTGCGCGGCCATTGCCAAGGGAGTCAAAAGCGCCTGGGACCGACGGCAGTTTGCCGAGGCTTATTCGGCTTTGCGACGTATTGGGGCAGGGTCCAAAAGGCGCAAGATCGATCGTGTCCTCCCGGCCCTACGCGACATCACGGGACAGCCTCTTGTGTCGGAGCGAGCAGTTGCCCAGCGTTGGCAACAACACTTTGCCAGCCTCGAGCTCGGGGCCACCTTCACTATGGCTGATATCCCCCACATAGCAGGGCATTTCGGACGTGCACCGTATGACGGCATGCCGATCGATACGCCAGTCTCGCTTGCCACAATCCCGACTCTTTCCGACTTTCAGTGGTCTTGCCGACAGGCTCGTCGTTCGGCCCCAGGTTGTGACGGGATCCCAGGAGGCCGTGTGCGAGCGTGCCCTGCTGCCGTCGCTACATACTACTACCCACTCCAACTCAAGTTCTCCCTTACACTAGTGGAGCCTATACAGTGGAAGGGTGGATTTTACAGGGATCTCATCAAGTCTGGTCAAGCGGACCCGACACAATGCTTCTATTCTCGTCTCGTCCCAGATAGGAAAGGCGTCTCGGAGGTGTATACGGAAACAGCTACTTCCCTTTCTGGCCCAGGAGGCAGGCGAAACCCAGTTCGGGGGCCTCCCAGGCCGCGGCACCGCCCACGCATCCCTCATACTACGTACTGCACAGGCTCTAGCCCAACGGCAGAACATGAGTTTGGGAGCCCTGTTTCTGGACGTGGTACAAGCGTTTTATCGGGCCATTCGCGAGCTCGTTACACGTGCCTGCCACGAGACCGAGCTCGATGACGATACAGTTGCGACGTTGGTGCGAGCCGCCGGACTACCGCCCTCTGTGATGCCTCAGCTTGCCCAGAGACTCAGTGAGCAGCCCGCGGCCCTCAACAACTCGGATGTCGACCGACATGTGGTAGCCCAAGTCGGCCAATGCTACCAGGCCCCCTGGTTTGTCTGCGAAGGGTCCGATCAAGTCTCGTTCCCACAGAGATCCTTCTTTCCTGGGCAGCCCCTAGCTGATGTTCTATTTGAACTCCAAATGGCCGACTGCATGAAGGATGTCCGCACCCAGCTTACCGATCAAGGATATGCCCACCTTCTCCCACCACCGACAGGCAGGTCGCCGGCAGCATTACTGCCTACTGACCCGACTGAACGACCCCAACCCACTCTACCATTACTCGATATTTCGTATGCCGATGCTGGAATCGTCATCCTAATCATGCCTGCGAGTCAGCTGGATGATGGACTCAGCCGAGTTCTTGTATGTGTGTCCGAGGCGTTCGCCACCCGAGGACACAAACTCAACCTGGGACCGTCCAAAACGGCGGCTTTGATTTCGTGGCGCGGACCCGGACTTAAAAAGGCTAGGCATGCCGCGTGGCATGAATATGGAGGATACATGGTTGGCGTCTCGGAATTTCTGGGACGGATTCAGGCGCCCATTGTACACAACTATATCCATCTGGGCTCGGTGTTCGATGCGGGAGGTGTCATGACTCCAGAAATCCGTTATCGGTCGTCGTCATCGGTCGCCTCCCTGCAAGTGCTACGACGACGGGTGTTTGCCACCGATGACTTGGATGTGAGAGAGCGCCTTAGTCTTGGGGCTTGGCCCGCCCTCACTCGTGCCGAAGCCCATCTCATACACGTTGAGGTCATGAAGGTGTATCGTGCAGCCGCCCGTGCCAGCTATCGCGAGGACATTTCGCAGGTCTCTGATCAGTTGGTACTGGCACGTTTGCGTCGACCCTCTCCAGTCATGATCCTACGGGCCGCCAGACTTCGGCTACTTGGGTCCCTGGTCCACACAGGTCCTTCGGTCGCGTTCGGGCTTGTCGCGGCCGAGTGGCACGCCGCCGCCGATACGAACACCCAAAATCGGACAATCCTGGGACTTTGGTATGAGGATCTCGGTTGGCTACAACAGGCGCTCCCCGCCCTGGGTGAGTTCCCCCGCCCAGCCGACGACTTTGCCGCACGGGAGTCTCGTATTCGTTGCAGTCAGCCAGCATGGAAGCGCCTTATTCAGGCTGGGTTACATGCACACGCACAGTATGCAGCACGTGTGACGTTGGCGCAGCATGTCGAACGCCAGTTCTTTGCCGTTGTGAAGCCCGTAGGAGTCCCCGACCGTATCTACACTAACGAGCGCGGGCTCATCGTGGATCCCCCACCCCCTACCGCACATGCCATGCATACATGCCCGTGGTGCAGCACACAGTACTCACGCCATCGAGCCATGCGGACACATATTGCGCGCGCACACCGCCAGCTGTCAACACTCGCAAAGGGCTACGCATGCCCCAGCGGCACCTGCACTACGTGCCTCACTACGTTCTACGCTCGGGCTCACCTAGTGGACCATGTGGCATTGGGGTCACCACGGTGTTTACTTGTGTGTTTGCTACAGACCAACAACCCAGCCCATCACCTGCAGCCACAACCCATCCCCAAGCCACCGGGCACTACTGCCCAAGTACGTATACCCCGTCGGCACGTGGTCGTGCCCACTACCGAGGCGTCCGGCCCACTAACCGAGGAAGCCACCAACCACCTCCACCTCTCACAGCAGGACGCACGCATGGCCCTACTGGAGGCTGACCCCTATCTCACTGACGACGCCCGAGCAGCCTTCCTACCACCACCAGCACCTCTGCCAGGACTAGATGACGTGGATGTCGCGCCCTACCCACCTGTCCAGACAGAACGCTACCCCACCCGCATGTTCCTACCCGACCAGTATACAGGCCTGGTGGCACAGGCATTACCTGTTGCCATCAAGCGGGCCGAGTATTATGTCCTCAACTTGTTTTGTGGGCGTCGACGCCCAGAGGATATTCAGGCATGTTTAGAGTAGACACACTACGACGTTGATGTTACGGTCACGGTCCTGTCCATAGACATTGCTATCGACCCCGTCCTTGGGAATATGATGCGGCCCCAGACCTTGGAGGTTTGGAAGGAACACATACGTGCGCGCAGGGTGGTCCTCTCTGGAGGTGGGCCTCCCTGCGAGACCTGGTCCGCCATCCGATGGGCTCGGGACATGGGGCCCCCACCACTGCGGTCCCACGATGACTTCTGGGGCATGCTTGCCATTGCACCGCGTCAGATGGAGCAGGTACGTGTTGGCAACGAGCTCCTAGGAGCCATGATAGAACTCTTCGCCGTTCACCTTGCCGTCGGCACTTGTTGTTGGATGGAGCACCCAGTACCAGCGTCGTGGCGACAAGAGGCTGTGAGTTCATTATTGTGCCCACCTTTGCGTGCGATCATGTCGTCCCCAGCGGCCTCTACAACCGATTTCGATCAGTGCGAACACGGTCGGTGCGCTCGCGCGCCTACACGAATTCTGGCCTTGAGGACGCGTACACTGCATGATCGCCTTTTGGAAACGCCTGGCCGCGGACGCTGCTCACACGGTCGGAACGCCCACGAAGTGCTCTTGGGTTTCGACGGTCAGAAGGATGAATGGCGGACGGCCAAAAAGAAGACATACCCCCCGCGCTTTGTCAGGTCTTGGCTCACGGTATCGTGGATGCGGTCAATCATATGCGTGTGACGAGCGACCCTCAGGCATGGCCTGAGGACCTGGAGGAGGAGGAATGGGCACCCCGTGGGGCACCAGAGGCTTTTTATGTTGCATGGGACTCGTATCTAGGCACGAACGAGGAGTGGGCCCCCGATTTCGTAGGAGCCACGAGGCGACGCCTCCGCGCCGATCCTGAAAGCTCTAGGTTCTTGCCCCCCGAGCTCCCAGGTGAAAGGCCAGTTGCCGATTTGCCCGAGCCGTCCCTCGTGTACGACCCCAGTGCCACTCCTCGGCAGACAGGGCCTGCCGAGGCGGACGAAGAGCAGGAATACGCAGACGCCCTTGCCTTTCTAGAAGACTCAGCGTCTGCGTCACACGTCGCCCCTGCCTCTGCCCCCCCTCCTGTGCCCACTCCAGTCCAGCTCGCGGACGCACAGCGTGACATGATTCAACGCAAACGCGCCGAGGCCAGAGATAGACGCAAGGCGCGCCTTGCCGCACGCATAGCTCCTTGGGCGTTGCAGCCGAATTTCGGCAGCGGCATCTTTGGCTAGTAGAAGGTTGGGTGGAGGATCAGGATCAGGTTGGGTGGAGGATCTGGAGGGATCACGAGCGAGGGAGCGACCTGCCTTTTTCGCTCTCTTGCTCTCTCGCCGCCAGCCGCCCCTCCCTTTGCCGCCCCGCGCTTCATTTGTACCCTCCCCACCTTCCGATCGCCGCGCTGATTGATCAGTCAGTTTCGTTCCGACGTGCCCGGGCGTGGGTCAGGCCCAGGTGGCCCCGGCAAGCAAGCGGCCAGGGCCTGCGGGGCATGGGCCCCCGCACGCTTGTGTGCGGGGCGACTGCAGTCCTCCCCCTGTTGACCGAGTGCGCCCCCCCCCTGCTGGTGCGGCCTCTCCAAGGCTGGCCGGTGGGGGGCAGCGCCGCATCGCCCCCCCCCGCCCGCGAGGCACGGTGGCTGGCTCGCCAGCATGCCAGCGAGCCTCTCTCACTTGCCGCCGCTCTCTCGCATCCAGCATCTCTCGCCTGCATGCCCGCCCCCCCTCTTGCTTGCACGCTGCCTGCCTCTCTTTGAAGGGGCGGCTTGCGGGATTGAAGGGCTGGGGGACTTCAGAAGGGAAGCTGGGCGGGATTGTTCACGTCGACGTGCGTGCTCTCTCGCGCCCACGACAGCGCCACTTTGGCAGCTCATTGCATTGTGTATTCGTGGATCGGACGAGAGTGCACCCTGCTGCGATGGTGTCGTCGCTGCTGCCAGTCAGTTAGAGATTGGGAAAGGGTCCTCTCTTGGGCAGGGATCCAGCGACACAAAGCCTGCAGGACCGCCCTCCTTTGTGCAGCCTGCCGCCCCGCTCGTCCTAGCGCAGACCACGTTTTTCAGTCGCTGCCCGAGCGGGCCTGCGCGCCCACCGCCCTGCCGCGCGGGTTGAGCCCCGCGGCTGTCAGCTGATGATTCGATTCCGCGTGTCTCAGACCGCGGCATGTCTCGTCTGATATGGGTCGGATTGGTGGGTGGGATAGTAAGGAGAAGTGGGTTTGGTGTACTGGTACTGTATACTGCAATCCTTAGGTGCCCGTGCGATCCCGCTCTTTCAGTTGCATCGCTAGCCGCAGCGCCACCGTAACTCGACAGGCCAGTTGCCTCAACGAGAAGGCAATCCAAAAATCCCCTCCTTCTCCGCCTCCTCTTCCTCCTCCTACTTCTCCTCCTCCTCCTCTTCCTCCTCCTCCTCCTCCTACTTCTCCTCCTCCTCCTCCTCTTCCTCCTCTTTCTCCCCCTTTTCATTATCAAGGCGCTGGCGCTTCTCAAAAACAGATCATGGTACGGGAGTTGGTCTTCCTCATCCTTTCCTCCTTCCCTCATTATCCTCCCTCCTCCTCATCCTCCTCATCTCCACCACCACCACCACCATCGTCATCGTCATCATCATCATCACCAGTATCATTGTCATCATCATGATCATCATCATCATCATGATACGGGCAATCCTCATCATCAGCCCCATCATCAGCACAAGCATCATCATCAGCATCAGCATCATCAGCATCATCATCGTTACCACCACAATCATCATCCTCATCAACATCATCATCATCGTCATCATCACCGTCGTCATCGGCATCATCACCATCTAAATGAGCATCATTCTACTGCGAATCATCAACCACATCGTCATCAGCATGATCATCATGACCAGCATCATCATCAACATCGTCATCATCAGCATCATCGTCATCGTCATCGTTGTCGTCATCGCCATCGTCATCGCCATCCTCCTCCTCCCTTGGGCAGGCCCGTGCGAAGACAGGAAGCGCGAGGGCCACGGGCGGAGGGCACGCTCCCATCCGACGCTCGCACGCCGCACCCCCTTCCTGCTCCCTCCCTCCTCCCTCCCTCCTCCTCCTCCTCCTCCTTTCCTCCTCCTCCTCCTCCTCCTCCTCCTCCTCCTCCCCTCCCTCCCCCCTCCCTGCCTCCCTCCTCCTCCTCCCTCCTTCCTCCCTCGTCCTCCTCCTCCTCCTCCTCCTCCTCCTCCCTCCCTCCTCCGTCCCTCCTCCTCCTCCTCCCTCCCTCCTCCTCCATTCCTTCTCCTTATGGATAACTCCTCCCTGTCGCACCCCATGGCCAGTTTTTTAAGCTGGCCGGGCGTTTGGCCTGAGACTTCCTCACCATTTATGATTCTGAAGCTTAAGAAGTGGCAACAGTTTCACAGATGAAGGGCAGGTGGTTTTCAAAATGTGGCTCTCGCCTTAGCGCCGCGCGCATTCGTCAAACAAATGAAGGAGTTTCACGGATTGAGGGCGGGTGGTATTCAATATGTGACTCTCGGCTTAGCGCCGCAAGAGTTTCACGGATTGAAGGCGGGTCGTTTTCAAAATGTGGTTCTCGCCCTAGCGCCGCGCACATTCGTTTGAAACAATTGCAAGAGCTTCACGGTTTGAGGGCGGCTCCTTTTCAAAATGTGGCTCTCGCTTTAGCGCCGCGCGCATTCGCTTTTAAAATTTTGCAAGCATTTCACGGGTTGAAGGCGGGTCGTTTTCAAACTGTGGTTTTCGGTTTAGCGCCGCGCACATTCGTTCTAACAAATTGCAAGAGTTTCACGGAGTGAGGGCGGCTCCTATTCAAAATGTGGCTCTCGCTTCAGCACCGCGCACATACGTTATTAAGATTTGCAAGCATTTCACGAATTGAAGGCCGATCGTTTTGAAACTGTGGCTTTCGCCTTAGCGCCGCGCACATTCATTTTAAAACTGAGCAAGAGTTGCACGGATTCCGATGATCAGCGTACCAGAAATGGTGCTTTGGAAGGATTCAGGGTTTTGCTGGTGACACAGTTATGTTGATTCGCGGTGTGGAAGTCAAAAAAAATGGCGCTCTGGTACGATTCCGGATCGTCAAGACGCAGCAGTCAGGTTGATTCGTGACGCTGGAATCCCGAGAACCATGTTTTGGTATGCTTCAGGATCTTCAAACGGTTGTCTTCCAACGAGGCAGTTTCCTCAATAGAAATGAACCGTTGTGGGGGCCTATGAAGAGGGAGCTTGGAGGGAGGGTTAGTTCCAACATCGTTGATGACTCTTGGTTTAACACTGGTCCTCCGCCTCCTCCTCCTACTTCTCCTCCTCCTCCCTCCCTCCTCCTCCTTGTCCTCCTCCTCCTCCATTCGGCGGGCCCGTGCAGGGCACGCTCCCACCCGACGCTCGCGCGCCGCGGCACGAAGCCAGTGCTTGAGTGCGACCCTGCCCCCGGAGGCCGCGAGAGGTCTTCAAGCAGTGGTGAAGCATCCTGGCGTGCTTGGCCTACCAAACAATGTTCTAATCACATTGTGTGGTTGCCACGATACGTTCTTAGAACATTTCTTGCTGGGACCTTTTTGTTTTAACACATCGGGCTCACGTTCTAAGAACATTGTTTTAGTTGTTAGAATATGTTTGGGTTCTAAGAACATGTCGTGGTTGGTCTATAGGAATGTCGGGACGATCGGTCCCTGCTCAAGGTCGGAAAGTGTACAGTTTGTCGCGCCGCGTGCGACGCAAAGCAGGAGTGATCGGTCGACCCAGCAGGAGCGGCGGAGGCCTTCAGAGGCCAGGAGTTCCAGAGCCACGGCTCCAGGAGTTCCCGCCCGAGTCGAAGTCTGCTGGTGAGTGTCAAGCCCGTGCCCGAGATCTCATGTTGGGGCGGCCGGAGAAGCGGATTCTCCGTGGACTCGCTCCACCAAGACCACGGGCATCGCGGCATCGCCCCCACGCACTAGCCCCACCACGGCCACTGGCGCTTGATCCCGGCCATTCCACTCATTTGAAGGATGTGGGGTGGCCCGTTGTCGGTCAACTACTGGCTTCTGGCAGCACGGATTTCCGCACACTGCCCCACAGTCTCCCGTTCTTCGCCGATGACCGCCGCATCTCCAAATGTTCTTTCTCTTGGTAACTTTAAGCCAACTGCATGCCGTGTGTATCCTCCTCAATCCTCGCGGTCCTCGGTCCTGGTCCTCCCCACCCCCTCCCGGGAGATCTCAGACACAGGCCTTGGCCCCAGGACGTCAGGGGAGGGGCGGGGGGAAAAGGCGCAGGAGGACAATTGGGAAGGAGGAGGAGGATGAGGAGGAGAAGGACAAGGAGAAGGAAGGGGAGGATAGAAGGAGAGGGGGAGGCGGATGAGGAGACGGATGAGGAGCAGCAGCAGGAACGGGAGGAACAGCAGGAGCAGGAGAAGCAGCAGCATGGGCGAGTGGAAGAGCAAGCGCAACGCGTGTGTGTGTGTGTGTGTGTGCGCGTGTGTGTGTGTGTGTATGTGTGTGTGTGTGTGTTTGCGTGTGTGTGTGCGCGTGTGTGTGTGTGTGTGTGTGTGTGTGCGTGTGTGGGTGCGTGGGTGCGCTTGTGTGTGTACACGCGCGCGTGTGTGCGTGTGCGGCTGTGGCTGTGTCTGTGTGTCTGTGTGTCTGTGTGTCTGTGTGTGCATGTGTGTGGGTGTGTGTGTGTGTTTGCGTGCGTGCGTGCGTGTGCGTGTGCGTGTGCGTGTGCATTTGCGTGTGCGTGTGCGTGTTGGTGTGTGTGTGTGTGCGTGTGTGTGCGTGTGTGTGTGTGCGTGTGTGTGCGCGTGTGTGTGTGTGTGTGTGTGTGTGCGTGTGTGTGCGTGCGTGCGTGCGTGCGTGCGTGGGTGTGTGGGTGTGTGGGTGTGTGGGTGGGTGGGTGTGTGGGTGGGTGGGTGTGTGGGTGTGTGGGTGTGTGCGTGTGTGTGCGTGTGTGCGTGTGTGCGTGTGTGCGTGTGTGCGCGCGTGCGTGCGTGCGTGCGTGCGTGCGTGCGTGTGCGTGTGCGTGTGCGTTTGCGTGTGCGTTTGCGTGTGCGTGTGACTCTTCCCTCCCTCGCGCGCTTGCGGGGAACAGCACGGGTGAGCGAGGAGGCTTCTGGGCATGTTGTGCCCGCCTGCGTATGTAGGAAGACGAGTGCGAGGATGAGAAGGATGCGGCGGCGCTGGCGGAGGACAGGGATGAGGCGGACGCGGAGGATGAGGAGGACGACGACAACGACGACGGGGGGGGAGGCGGTGGAGGCGGGAGCCGAGGCCGAGTAAGGGGCCGAGGAGGAGGTGAGGGGGCGGCCAGATAGGCGATAGGCAGGTGTGGACGCAGGGCAGGTGGAGGTCGATGCATAAGTTGACGACGAGTGTCAGCATGGTGGAGAACGAACAGGGCAAAGGTGAGTAAAAGGAGGGTGTGGAAGGAAGGGGATTGAGAGAGAGACGGGTGGGAGGACGATGGGGGAGGGAAAGGGAAACGAAGTGGAGAAGTAGGATGAGAAAACTCAATTGAGGGGGAGACGGATCGGGATGATGATGATGATGGTAAGAAGAGGGGGAGGAGGCGGATATGATAATAAG
>CAUYUJ010000033.1:97500-100000 GCA_963575745.1 Prorocentrum cordatum | reverse complement strand
CACTACTACTACTCCTACTACTACTAGTACTACTACTACTACCATTACTGCTACTACTACTACTACTACTACTACTACTACTACTACTGCGACCACTACTACTACTACTACTACTACTACTACTACTACTACTACTACGACTACTACTACGACTACTACTACGACTACTACTTTTACTACTACTACTACTACTACTACTACTACTACTACTACTAGTACTACTACCACGACTACTACTAGCTAGTACTATTACTCCTACGACCACCACTATTACTATTAGTACTACAGACAAGAAACAAGTGGGAAACTAAATTCTTCACTTTCCGCATGGAAGCACCTGAGCACGCAGCATATCAACGGCAACTTCCATCAGCCACAGGCAGCGCTGCACGCACGTCGAGCCGACGTGGGCCAGAAGGTTGAACGAGTGCTGGATGAGTCTCAACATATGCACGACATTGTATAAGTTCACACACCAGACGCGTCCGATGGCGGTTCCAAAGCGGTCTCAAACAGTCTCAAAGGGTCTCAAAGTGCTCGAAACCTTCGGCGCCGAGCACAGCCGCGAGTCTCACAATGTCCCAAAGTGCTACGAAACCCTCGGCGCCGAACGCAGTGGCGCGTCGCGAAGGGTTCCAAGTCGCCCCGAAACCCTCGGCGCCGAGTACATCCGCGAGCCTCACGTGGTCTCACAGTGTCACAAAACCCTCTGCGCCAAACGCAACCGCTCGTCTTCAAGGCCTTCAAATCGTTCCGAAACCCTCGGCGCCGAGCCCTTCCGCAAGACTCACATGGTCTCGCAGTGCCACGAAGCCCTCGGCGCCGAACACATTCGCGCGTTTCAATGGGTCTCACGATGGCCCGAAACTCCTGGCGCCGAGCACGTCCGCGCGACTCACGTGCCCTTGCAGAGCCGCGACACCCTCAGCACCGAACGCATTCGCGCAATTCACAGGGTCTCACAATTCCCAGAAACTTTCGGCGCCGAGCCCATCCGCAAGTCTCACATGGTCTCACGGTGCCACGAAACCCTCGGCGCCGAACGCACTCGCGCGTGCGTTCCAAAAGGTTTTACAATGCCAGGACACACTCGGCGCCGGACGCATCCGCGGCTACCGCGCATCACGTCACGACGGCTATCTTTCGTCGGGCGAGGCAGAATGCCGTGAATCCCCCTCATACCTGCATTGTCTTCTGCGCATTGTCTAATTACCGCGCACCCCGTAACGGCGAGTTTTGCGCCGCGCCAGGGGAACCTGCATCGCCTCGCGAGCTTCTGCGGACGCCCACGAATTCTCTCGCATGCATGGACTACTTCCCGCACCTCCCGTAGCGGCGGGCTCTGCACCGCGCCAGGCGCGCGGGCACCCCCCTTGCGAGCTTCCCAAGGCGACTCCACTTCTGGCCAGGTGCCTTCGCCTCGTAGCTCTTCAGGATCTGCGCGGCCCGCTGCCGGAACTGCGCCTTCGTGATCACCTTCTTGGCGTCGAAATCCCCCTGTTCTCGCTAGGTCTTTGCGCAGCCACGCCCACGTCGTCTCGATCGGATTCAGGTCGCCCGAATTCGGAGGAACACGCACGAATGTGAGCCCGTGCTTCGCGCGCAGGTCGCGTTGCTGTAAGAACGATTCGCCGTCGTGCCAGCCCGTGGCGCGCGTCCTGCGCCCACTGCCACCACCTGCATCGACGGTGCGCTTCAGCGCAGGGACTTTCTACGACCTCAACGTGAAACGCCCACCTTCCCGCGAAGCCGCCCCGCAACGGCACCTTCGTCCCGAGCTGGATGCCGCACCAGTTGTACAAGTGGCAGTCGGGGTCGGAGCCCTCGCCCGTCCGCGCCCACATATGACGGATCGCCCGCGCCATGTGGCGCTGCCGCTTGTCCAACGGCTTAGGAGCCATTGTCAGGGTTGCGCCGTTCAGGACTAAGTTCATGTTAGCCTGCCACCACTCGGGCGTCTTGACCACGCACTTGTCGACCCAATCCCTCTGCTTCTGTAGCTCGGCGTCGTTGAAGCCGCGAACCTTTGGCACGGCGCGCCAGTGGTAACTGTGGCGGTTGAGAACGTTGGCGACCGCTCTCTTCGTGCACTTCAACTTCAACACGGTGCGGATGTACCTGCAGCAGCAGACCCGCTTGTTGCGATTCTGTTCCCCGAAGGCCACCACGGCGTTTTCTTGCTCTGATGACAAAGCGGACCGCCGCCCCTGATTCGCGCATTTGGTCTGCGGCGAGCCGCCGGTCTCCCTGGCGCGGTCCACCATCTTGATGGCATTCCAGATGGCCTTTACAGATGGACGGAGGCCTGCCATGTTGAAGACCTTGTCGCAAGCCGAAACAAGGTGGATCTCTTGGTCGTGCCGGTGCAGGACCGAAACGCCCGCACGCATTGGAGTAAATGTGGACATCGCGCATCCGCGCAAGGCATTCAGTACCCCTGCAACCTCAATGGCGATGCCTCGAAACACGTGGCCCCCAGGCGAGCGCGAAATCAATTTCC
>CAUYUJ010000033.1:92500-95000 GCA_963575745.1 Prorocentrum cordatum | reverse complement strand
GGCAGTCCTGCGGGAGCACTCTTGGGCCGTGTTGGGCACCCCGTGGGCCGTCTCGAGACATGTTCTGACATGTTAGACCGACGTGGGGCGACCGTGAACCATCTTGACGCTTTGTTGGACTGCTCTGGCTTTTTTTTTGGCTTTCATGGGCCGTTTCGGGGTCCTGGAGAGGCGATGGCGTCCCTTTGGATGCGTTTAGGAGCTCGCCCCCCCTTCCCCCCCTCAAACTGCATTTTGAAACCCATGGGAGAAGGACAGGGGACGGGGCACAACCGAATGCATCACACGCCTTTCCACCCCCGGCAAGCTGGGGCCGCATTTTCACCCCCGGCACGCGGGGGCCAGCAAGCGGGGGCCAGCGGATTGAACGCGACTTTAGTGCAGTGCAAAAGTAAGTGTCAAGGGTACAGGGTTCGGGCTTGGGTTCGGGATCAGGTCCAGCAAATACACATACAGAGCAAGTACATCACAATACGAATGCAAAGCGAATGCCGCACAATGCACATAGCAGACACTGCGATACACACATCAACTGCGTTGCACATAGACACATACGGTACACAGAGTAAAACACGAACGCTATACGAATAGCCGAGTGTTCCTTCCCGCGCGCAGATGACGTTTAGAGCTGACTCGTTCCTAAGATTGAACCGCTGCACTCGGTGGCGTGACCAAAATACAAACCCTACTCGAACTACTGCACACAGGTCACGGTGAAACCAAGGCTCCCTCGGGAATCCCCGAGGTTTTGATACTCGCAGCTGTTTTCTTCCAGAATCTTCACAGGTTCCCTAGTGTCCAGCAGGTTCCTTTCAGGATTTCTTTGGATGCCTGAGGACTCTTCGGAATTATTCAGGTCTGCCCAGATTCTCAAAAGGATCCCGCAAGATCCCTTAGATTCCTTCGGGATGTTTCAGATTCCTCGTTCGATATCCCGCTCGATTTTCAAGCGTCTCTGCTGATGTCCCACAATTACATGAGGATGTTTCATGATTCCTCCGGTGCCCCGATCATTATTTAACTTCCCTTCGGGTTCCGGAGGGGGGGTCCCGCCGCATCTTCCAGGACTCCGCAGAACCCCTTCGGGTCCCCCAGGATACCGAAGGATTCTTGAAGGGTTCCTCTGGTATTTCGAGTGGCTTTCAAAAGTCTTGAGGAGCCCGCAGAATCCTGATGGGTTCCAAGAAGATCCTTCGTACTCCTGGAGGAGCAATCGGCACTCATTAGAAATCCATATCCGCAGGACTCCTTCGGGAACCACCAGAGGCTCCTGGCGCCCGCATGATCCCTTTGGAAAGTTGGGGGGGTATCGGAATCACCAGATTCCTTTTAGAACCCTGGTGTCCATGCAAAACCCGCTGGATTCCCTAGGGAATCCTGTTGGTTCTCCCAGGGGCCTTGCGAGGTCTTTCGGAAATCCGCAGGGCGCCATCGGGAATCATCGGGCCCCCCTCGGGAATATGTGGGGTTCCAGTGGGGATCCGCTAGACCCCTCCAGGGGCGACGCGATCGCCCTTGGAATGTCGAGGCGCACCCGCGCACCATTTTCCAGAAAAGAAAATCTTACCATAGCACCCTGCACATGCGGATTAGAGTGATGGGGTGGGGGGGGGGGGCGTCGGCAGTCTGCGAGACTCTGAGTCGAGCTCGTTTTTGGGAGGAAGGCCGAGGCGAAAACCACATTTCGAAATCGAGCCCGAGGGTTTCGAAATCCAGTCGAGCTCGTGTTGGGGAGGAAGTCCTAAGCGAAAGCTGCATTTTCGAGTTTCCGGGTCAGGGCTTTAAAAATTTTAAATGCCAAACGGTGTGGCCATTTCGAAACGGCGGTTTCGTTGGATACTTCCTCGAAAAAGCGATTTCGAACGATTTCGAAACTTTCGGGTTCGATTTCGAAATGGCGCTCCCGCCGAGGATTTCCGCAAACATAGAATTCGAAACCTTTCTGCTTCGATTTCGAAATGGCGCTTCCGCGCAGGACTTCCTCAAACATAGAAATCGAAACCTTTCTGCCTCGATTTCGAAATGGCGCTCCCGCACAGGACGTCCTGCAAAATGAGGTTCGGCATTTGTTCCGTTCGAACTCGAAATGGCGCTCCCGCCCAGGACTTCCTCCAAAACAGAATTCAAAACCTTCGGGTTCGATTTCGAAATGGCGCTTCCGCCCAGGACTTCCTCAATCAAGACTACGATCAGAAGCACGACCACGACCGCGACCACTACGACGACGACGACTACGACGACGACGACGATGACGACGACGACGACGACGACGACGACGACGGCCTGATCTACCCCATTTCATATGGGAAAACCAATATGTTTTCCATTAGTTTTCCGCTTTCAGGCCTTTTCTGCAAAATCGTGTTCTTTTTGTTGCGACCCCAGCCCGGAGACCGAATCCAAGAGATAAGGCACGACTCATTTTGACTAGTTCCGCTTGTGGTCACATTCTCGGCTCCTCTCCTCTCCTCTTTTGGTCAGTCATCTTAGGCACGGGGGT
>CAUYUJ010000033.1:77500-90000 GCA_963575745.1 Prorocentrum cordatum | reverse complement strand
TCCCCAGCTGGCCATGCTTACCCGGCCTTTTGGCAGTTGTTTATTCTAGATTGAACTGTAGATGGTCAGCCCGGCCCTTCCTTCTCCTCATCCTCTCCTCCTCCTCGTCTCCCCCCCTACCCTGCTACCTGTCATCATCCTGGCGATCTTCGTAGTCCCCCTTCTGCGCGGGTTTTGTAGCACCAGACGTAGAGGGAGTTGGAATAAAGTCTGTTGCAAATTCGGAGTAATAGTTGTCGCAGTCGTTGTCGCAACAGCAGCGCTAGTTACGACTTGCAGTGAGCTTTGCTGGGGGATGCTGTACTGCGTGCGGCACGAAATGTTGTCCGATCCGGTCCACGAGCTGATGTTGGATGACGTGGCAAGATTCGGACTGACAGCTGTGCCACCGCTTAACATAGGAGGTGTAATGGGAGCTGTCCTGGATACTGCGCCAGGGTATCGTAGAAGGATCCGTCCCAGGATATACTGTATATATGACATAGGAACCGCAGCTAAAACTATATTACGACACCATAAGGAGCTGCATTTGGGGGCTCGTTGGCAGCTGCATTGGGGTGTGCACGACTAGTTGCAATTTGAAGTGTGGGGTACGCCTTCGTAGAAGCAACACTGGCATCTGTACGTCTGGCTGCCAGCCGTGTAGATTGCAGTGGTGGTTGAGCTAGGGCCTGAAGTAAGAGTTATGAAACGTGTTGCAGTATGTGTTGTAGCAAGAGTTGTACTGAAGGCTGTACCAGTGGCTGTGTCAGAGCTGCAGTTAGAATGTTCATCAGGCTTGCCGTCCACATGTAGTAGGAATTGCAGTGAAAGCTGCACTTCAGCCTGCAGTGGTTGCACAAAGGGAAGAATCAGGAGCTACAGCGGGAGATGCATTAGCAGCGCATGGTGGATTTTACGAGTATGTGTTATTCGAAGTTTGATGTGCGATCTCGTAGAATCAGCATTGGCGCATGTACCACGCGCTATTGTGTAGTGTAAATTGCGATGAGGGTTTCAACCGGATTTGATAGATGTTGCGTGTTAACCTGTAGTAGGAAGTGTTGTACGAGTTGTAGCGAGAGTTGTACTGGTGGTTGTGTGAGGGGCCTGCAGTTTGAGCTGTAGTAAGAAATTTTACGATTGGTCGCATATGGACTGCAACAGGACTTGTAGTAATGGCTGTGGAGCGAGCAGTTGTTACCAGCTGTATTCTGAGTTGTTGAATTGTTGTTTGCAAGAGATGTTGTGGGAGGCAACAGCAGCAGCTGTTGTGGGATCTGTATGTTGTGTCGCATTAGATGTTGCACCGGGAGTTGAATCGCTAACTGTGTCGGGGAGTTGAAGTTCGAATTGTATTCATATTATGTATATACGCTCTAGCAGGAATTCGAATGAGAGGTGTAGTAGTGGCTTTGCTAGAAACCGCATGTGAAGTTGGAGTGTGAGATGTGTTGGTACCTGTCTAGAAATCTGTCCTATCTGTCGCGGTTTCATATTTTGCCGGTGATGTCGGAGGGTCGGTGCTCCAGGCTTCCGTAGGATCAATACGGGCGGGTTGTGGGTTTGCAACAGGGGTTGCAGTTGATGCAGTCGGATGTGGAGCATGAGCTGCAGTCGGAGTTGTAGCAGCAATTGTGGTGAAAAGCGGGTCCGCGCTTTTAGTGGCAAGTTGTGGTTGGCGCCGTAGTAGATGTTGGAGTAAGTTGTTGCAGGAGTTGTCGAAGGAGTTGTGGCGGCAGATGCTTTCCTGGTAGCAGCAGGAAGTACGTTGACATTTCTTTTAAGAAGTTGCACCAGGAATCGTAGAACGGTCGCTGGTATGAGTTGTAGCGCAAGTTGCGGCAGTTGTAAAATTGATTGGAACATGAATTGTAGTAGGAGTTGTAATTTGAGCTGTACTGGACTGAACACTGCTCTACCATACGTAAATTGATTCGTCGCCGGAGCTGTCGCAAAAGCAGCTGTAGGACATGTAGTGAGAGCTGTGTGGGGCGCCGCGCAACTGGCTGCAATTGGGATTTGAATCGATTTCTGCAAGACCTGAAGTGAAGACGTCACAGTATGAGCCGCAACGAGAAACGTATCGTTTGCTCCTGGTGCGGACTGCAAAGGGAGCTTGACGATAGGTTGCGTAAGGGAACTGTAGTAAGAGTTGTAATAATGTGTGATGTTGGTTTGGCCATAGGAATTGTAGTGGGAGCTGTTTTAGTTGATGTGGAAGCAGTCGCAGTACGGGTTGCATTCTGAGATCTACTGGGAGGTGTAAGCGTAATTGTCGCAGGAGCTGTGGTCTGAATTGCGTTGGAACCTATACTTGTTCCTGTTAGTGGATTTGCGATAGGGACTGTACCAGAACGTGTAGGAGGAGCTGTTGTAGGAATTGTAGGAAGAGCTGTAGTGAAACTTGTTATGCGAATTGCACTAGGGAGTTGAGTACGGATTGGAATAGGAACGGTACAGGTGGCAGCAACAGAAGATGGGGCCAGGGCTTCAGCAACAGGAGTTGAGCGATCTTGACGTAGGGGTTGCAGAGTTGCACTGGACGCTGTAGTTTGGGATCTAGTAAAGAGCCAGCAGAGCTTGTAGCAGGAACGGTACCAATGGTTCTGGCAGGACGTGTAGTGAGAGTTGCGAGAGCATTACTATTCCCGACATGCTTCGTGGGGTTCGGGTTTTCTTCCCTGCCGCGCCGCACCCGCGACACACCTCACTCTTCGCACAGCACAGCTCAGCACAGCACAGCGCATCACAGCACAGCACAGCACAGCACAGCTCAGCTCAGCACAGCACACAGCTCAGCTCAGCTCAGCACACAGCACAGCTCAGCACAGCTCAGCACAGCCCAGCACGGCTCAGTTCAGCACAGCACAGCACAGCTCGTGGCACTTTCTCGGCACCAAAGGGGGTGCGCAGGGGGTGGTCTCTCAGCTCGGCCGCTATCCACGACACTGGCGCAAAGCCTAGCAGGCGTGGCACTCTCTCGGCACCAAAGGGGGTG
The DNA here is from genome assembly GCA_963575745.1 of Prorocentrum cordatum. Classification (NCBI taxonomy): domain Eukaryota; class Dinophyceae; order Prorocentrales; family Prorocentraceae; genus Prorocentrum; species Prorocentrum cordatum. Next base: position 87,020 of record CAUYUJ010000033.1, on the reverse strand, counting down.
GGCAGGGGGTGGTCTCTCAGCTCGGCCGCTATCCACGACATTGGCGCAAAGCCTAGCGGGCGTGGCACTTTCTCGACACCGCAGGGGGTGCGCAGGGGGTGGTCTCTCAGCTCGGCCGCTATCCACGACACTGGCGCAAAGCCTAGCAGGCGTGGCACTTTCTCGACACCACAGGGGGTGCGCAGCGGTTGGTCTCTCACCGCGGTCCCTATCCGCGACACTGGCGCAAAGCCTAGCAGGCGTGGCACTTTCTCGACACCAAAGGGGGTGGGCAGGGGGTGGTCTCTCAGCTCGGTCGCTATCCACGACACTGGCGCACCTAGCAGGCGTGGCACTTTCTCGCGGGGGTGCAGGGGGTGGTCTCTCAGCTCGGCCGCTATCCACGACACTGGCGCAAAGCAGCAGGCGTGGCACTTTCTCGACACCACAGGGGGTGCGCAGGGGGTGGTCTCTCACCTCGGCCTATCCACGACACTGGCGCAAGGCTAGCAGGCGTGGCACTTTCTCGACACCACAGGGGGTGCGCAGGGGGTGGTCTCTCAGCTCGGCCGCTATCCACGACACTGGCGCAAAGGCTAGCAGGCGTGGCATTTTCGCGACACCACAGGGGGTGCGCATGGGGTGGTCTCTCAGCTCGGCCGCTATCCGCGACACTGGCGCAAAGCCTAGCAGGCGTGGCACTTTCTCGACACCACACGGGGTGCGCAGGGGGTGGTCTCTCAGCTCGGCCGCTATCCACGGCATTGGCGCAAACCTAGCAAGCGTGGCACTTTCTCGACACCACAGGGGGTGCGCAGGGGGTGGTCTCTCACGGTCGCTATTCACGACACTGTCGCAAAGCCTAGCAGGCGTGGCACTTTCGCGACACCACACGGGGTGCGCAGGGTGTGGTCTCTCAGCTCGGCCGTTATCCACGACACTGGCGCAAAGCCTAGCAGGCGTGGCACTTTCTCGACACCACACGGGGTGCGCAGGGGGTGGTCTTTCAGCTCGGCCGCTATCCACGACACTGGCGCCAAAGCCTAGCAGGCGTGGCACTTTCTCGACAAGACAGGGGGTGCGCAGGGGGTGGTCTCTCAGCTCGGCCGCTATCCACGACACTGGCGCAAAGCCTAGCAGGCGTGGCACTTGCTCGACACCACAGGGGGTGCTCAGGGGGTGGTCTCTCAGCTCTGCCGCTATCCACGACATTGGCGCAAAGCCTAGCAGGGAGCATTCGCGACGAGGGCCCAGAACGCAGGATTGTGCATATATATATATATATATATATATATATTATACACATAAGCAAACACAGAAGATTTAAATTAAGTATGTGGGGTTCCTCGGTAGCGTAATTGGTTTTGGCACGGGTTATAATAAGAGTTATGTTGCGATAAGTTGTGGAAGTTGTACTGACATCTAGAAGGAATTGGCGCAGGAGTTGTAGTGAGAATTGCGTTGCTGGCTGTTGTGGGATATGGGTTGGGAAGTGTGGCGGGTGATGCAATAGAGGCAGCAGCCTTATCTATATCGATAGTTCTGGTTTGCGGAAAATTGGGAATTGGAGCGGCAGCTGCACTGTTGGCTTTTTAACGGGCAGTAGTCAGAGCTTGACTGTGAGTTGCACTGGAAATGTTGCTACTGCTTGTAGTTGGACCCGTAGTAGGAGCTAGAGAAAACTACGAAACACACGAGGAACAGGGACGGGAGCGGAAGGGAGCAACGAGGATCAGAGCGGAAGACATGAGGAGAGTGAGGGCGGACGTAAGGCCAATTTCAACAGTATGAACAATTAGGCGAGTTGCGTGAGGAATACGGGGGACAGGGCACAGCGTCATGGGAAGAGAGGGAGGTTTGGTTAATAGAGTGAGGGAGAGCAGGATAGCGAAAGAGAAAGAAAGAGCAAGAGAGGGACAGAGAGATAGAGAGAGAGGAGCGGTCTCTGAAATCCATTGTGTTATCAGGTTCCCCAATTCCTGCGATTTGTCACGCCAGCTGTGTGTGTACATCAAAAGTTGTTTTCAATGTTCAGAGTTCCTGGAGAGATTGCGCAAGCTGGACAGTCTCCCCAGGAAACGTGAAGGCACATGACAAATCGTAAGCATCAAAACGATACAGCGTTGAGCGTTTCCGAAAGTCTTGCAATTAAGGACAGGTGTCTCGTTATATATGTTATCATGTCTTTTTGATGCTCAGTTTTCCTGGGGAGACTGCGCAAATTGAGCAGTCTTTCCAGGAGTTCTGGGACAAAACAAAAACAAATCGGGATAATCAAAAACATATTGCGTTTTCCAATTGCAGGGCTTGGGGAACCTGGAAACACAATGGTTTTCAGCCTTCCTGTCGCGCTTGTGGCGCGAGCGGTGAGGAGGAGGAGGAGGAGGAGGAAGAGGAGGAAGAGGAGGAGGAGGAGGAGGAGGAGGTAGAGGAGGAGGGAGACGAGGAGGAGAAGGAGGGAGAAGGGAGAGGAGGAGAACACGATTAGTGAGTAGTTTGTTGTTGTGGTGGTTTGGAGGGATGCTGGGAGGAGGGGAACCATATATACGTGAATACATATGTATACGTATATATATATATATATATACACATGTGTATACACATCAAGCACTAGTTGAATCGCTTCTCCCAATCTGCCGGGAGAAGCCCGCGTCGGGTGAACCGGCGGCGACATGTATTTGGAAGAAAAAATAAGACGAGGGAGGAGGGGGGAGGAGAAGGAGGAGGAGGAGGAGGAGGAGGATCGGGAGGAGGAGGAGGAGGAGGAGGAGGAGGAGGAGGAGGAGGAGGAGGAGGAGGAGGGGGAGGAGCAGGAGAAGGACGAGCAGCAGCAGCAGCAGGAAGCAAGAACGGGTGCCCCCCCCACTTTGAGACTGCCCTGGCTTGGCGGCGCCAGCCGCCGATTCCTTTGGTCCGGCGCCACTCCGCGCATTTCTTCGAGGGGGGGGCGGGTGCGTGGTGGAGGGCGGAGGGAGATAAAGACGACGGAAGGTTTTTGGCAGTTTCCGGCCTCCCGGGGCCCTCGCCAGCCCCGGAACCTTCAAAAAACGACCCGGGACGAAAACGTGGCCCTAGGGAAGGGGTCGGGATTTCCATGGACGCCATGCTGAAGTATTCAAGACATCGCATGTCTGGGGAGGGAGGGGTATGGAGGTCATGGAGGGGGAGGGGGGAGGAGGAGGGAGGCGCAGACGAATGATGATAGGGGAGGAGTCCGTGGTGAACCAGGTTGGGGTGAGCCAAAACGAGGATAGGGGAGGAGGTCGCTCTCCCTCGGCACGCACCGTTGGCGCGCCGCCGAACGAGCGGAATTTGAGTGACTGCGCCTTTGCATGGCTGCGCCTTGGCCCCGCCAGCGTGCGTCACAGCGGAACTCGGCGCCATTTTCCTGCACGGCGCCACGGTGACTGGCCGCTCCAATGCAGACAGGGGTCTGGGGATTCCTCCAGCTCCTTCCTCTCATCCTCGTCCTCGGCCTCGTCATCCTCCTCCTCACTCCTCCGCCTCAGCGTGTGGAGCGTGAACTAAGCACGCTTAATTATCCCAGCAATGTGCCCAGAGATCTCGACAGCACGCGCCACTTTTGACAGATTATCCGTGGCCCACGCCTGCGTAAACATGGGAAAGAAGATCTTCATGCTTTGCTGTGGCTCTCCCACCTTCAGCGCCACGGGGTGTTGATGGCTGTGCGGGCCATGCGCGAGCAGGGCCACGACTGCATTGCATTGCAAAGGCGAGCCTGGGTAAATTCAAGCACTGTCTCGAGCACAATTTTCACGAGGTCTGCCAGAGGCAAGGTGGACTGGTGGGACCAGTCAGGGTGGTCGAATCGATTTCATCCGAGAGGATCTCGCGACAAACAAGTTGTATGGAAGCTTGCAGATTAAATCATCGAATCTCGAATTCATGGGCGGGAGAGACCGACTCTCCAGCTGATCTCTTTGGTGATACGTTTTCCGTCATATTTTGAAGGACCGCATTTGGGGGCGCGCCACCATCATCATCAACATCCTGGTTCCTTTTTCCTTCTATCACAGAGGTGGCGTGGAATGCGCTCCTTCTCATCCTTCTCCTTCCCTGCTTCTCCTCCTCCTCCTTATCCTCCTCCTCTTAACTTCCCTCGTCCTTATGAACACCCCCACCCCCCCCTCGTCGCGCCATGAAACGTGTCAGTGGGGTGGGCCGGGCGCTCAGCCGGAGCCTTGCGCACAAATCATGATTTTACAATGCTGGTTTTCTTTTCAGCAGTGTGCTGAGAGGGTCCTCGCCGATTTGCTTAGGATTTGTCGAAGCTGCCAGGCCGATTCCTGGTTTCCCTGGTTCCGGGTCCAGGGGTCCCCGTATTCGACAGATTTTTCAGTGGATTGCGGCGGAAGTGTTCTGCCGATGTCGGCAGGCGGTTGGGTTCCCAAGTTCTCCGTTCCAAGTTTTGGTGAAAAGTTCCGGCGGACCCCTCTGGGTAGTTGGCTCCAGGGCCCCCCAGTAGAGAGCAGAGAGAATCAAGAGAGTATAATAGTCTAGATATTGGGACATACATGCATACGCAGTCCGTACCTCTCTTGAAACATAGATATGCGTGTATGTATGTATACATACATATGCCTGTATGCATGCATACATACATACATACATGCATGCATGCATGCATGCATACAAGTACGCATACCCTATACATATATACATATATATATGTATACACGTGCGTTCATGAATACGGGCATGCATACTTATATATGCATACATACATGCATGCATACAAACATACACGCACACATACCTGCATGCATACGTACGTACGTACATGCATCCATACATACATACATACATACACACACACACCTATACATGCATATAAACATACACATACATACATACATGCATGCATACATCCATACATACATACATGCATGCATACAGACAGATATTATACATGGAAGAGTGAGGGGGGCGAGCGGTCTTACACCGTTCCTGGGTGCGTGGCTGAAGTGGGGCTCCGCCGCGCGGACTTTGCTTTCTGCTGCTCTTGATGTCGTCCCATCCGCGACCCACATGCGACCCACCTCGCGACCGACCCCACTACGCGACCCACCCGCGACCCACCCAGCCACCCACCCCGCAATACATGAGAGACCCACGCGCGACCCACCCCGCGACCCACCCAACGACCCACCCCGCGACCCATCCGCGACCCACCCTCATTGCTTTGACGAAACTTCGGCACCTACGGCGGGCTCGCTGTGCATCGTGTGGAATCAATGCCTACGGCGGTTTTTGTTTTGTGTTTTTCCCCAACCCTCCTTGGTTGGGTATTTACCTAACAGCGAAGACTGATAGGTTTCTAGTGGGGTTAAAAAAGGCCTCATGACTCCCCAGGGGGGTCTGGGCGGGATCCGGACAAGACCGGCAAAAACCGGCAGCCCCAGGAATCCTTAGGAATCCTTAAGAATCCATCCCCAGAACACCATTCCCAGGCCACATTTTGAATGCCCGGAGCCAATTGTAGGCCACTTCGTGTTCTTCGTGTTCCCAGAACACCATTCCCAGGCCACTTTTTTGAATGCCCTGAGCCAACTGTAGGCCACTTCGTGTTCTTCGTGTTCCCAGAACACCACTCCCAGGCCACATTTCGAATGCCCGGAGCCAACTGTAGGCCACTTCGTGTTCTTCGTGTTCCCAGAACACCCAGGCCACATTTTGAATGCCCGGAGCCAACTGTAGGCCACTTCGTGTTCTTCGTGTTCCCAGAACATTATTTCATCGCTTCGCTCATTCCGCCGGCCCTGGAGCCTTCTTTAGGGCCTCTTGGGAGCCCTCTTTAGCGCCGGAAATCGATGTGCGAAGAAATCTGTGTACCCCGGAGGAATCCAGGGACACTTCCGAGCGGCTGTCGTCGATTTTGAATGGGCGGAGGAGGAGGAGGAGGAGGAGGAGGAGGAGGAGGAGGAGGAGGAGGATGAGGAGGAGGAGGAGGAGGAGGAGGAGGAGGAGGAGTACGAGGAAGAGGTGGAGGTGGAGGAGAGAAGGATGAGGAGGAGGAGGAGGAGGTGGAGACGGGAGGAGGAGGAGGAGAGGAGGAGGTGGAGGAGGAGGAGGTGGAGGAGGAGGGGGAGGGGCGGAGGAGGAGGAGGAGGAGGAGGAGGAGGAGGAGGAGGAGGGAGGGGGGGAGGAGGAGGAGGAGGAGGAGGAGGAGGAGGAGGAGGAGGAGGAGGAGGAGGAGGAGGGAGGAGGGGAGGAGGAGGAGGAGGAGGAGGTGGAGGAGGAGAGAGGACGGGAGGAGGACGGGAGGAGGACGGGATGAAGAGGAGGAGAGGAGGAGGAGGGAGGAGGAGGAGGAGGAGGTTCGATAAGGAGGGGGAGGAGGAGGGAGGTGGAGGAGGAGGAGGAGGAGGATGTGGTGGGGGAGGGCGATGAGAAGCGATGAGAAGCGATGGAGGAGAGCCTTTTTTTGCCGTCGGGATGCCGTCTTTTTTGCATTACGGGGGAGGAGGAGGAGGTGGAGGAGGAGGAGGAGGAGGAGGAGGGGGTGGAGGTGGAGGAGGTGGAGGAGGAGGAGGAGGAGGAGGAGGAGGAGGAAGGAGGACTGGAGGACAGGAGGAGGACGGAGGAGGAGGAAGAGGAAGGTGCACGAGATAAGAGGAGCTGGAAATTTAGGAGCGATGAGGGGCGCCTTTGTCGTCGGATGTCGTCCATTCTGAATGGGGGGAGGAGGAAGAGGAGGAGGAGGAGGAGGAGGAGGAGGAGGAGGACGACGAGGAGGAGGAAGAGGAGGAGGAAGAGGAGGAGGAGGAGGAGGAAGGAGGAGGGGGATGAGGAGCGATGAGGAGCGCCTTTGTCGTCGTCGTCGCCGCCGCCGCCGCCGCCCGCCGCCGCCGCCCGCCGGTCGTCGTCGTCGTCGTGGAGGGTCGAGGCTCGAGGCTGGAGGCCGAACGCGGGGGAGGAGGACCACCCCGACCCGCGTTTCCCAAGTCGCGTCTGGCTGGAGTCTTGGAGGCGTCCTGGGGGCCTCCTGAGGGTTTTTTGGAGGCCTACACAGGGCCTTTTGGATGCCTCTTGAGGCCTCTTGAGGGCCTCTTGGGGGCCTCTTGGGGCCTTTGGGGGCGTCTTGGGGCCTCCCGGGGGCCTCGCAGGGCCGAGAGCTCGAAATTCTGTTTCGTGAACCCCCTCTTGGGGCGTTCTTGAAGCGTTCTTGGGGCCCTCTTGGGCCGTCTTGGAGGCCTCTTGGGCCGTCTTGGAGCCGTCTTGGGCCATCTTGGAGCCCTCTTGGGGGCCTCTTGGGCCCTTTTGGGGCGATCTTGGAGGCCTCTTGAGCCGTTTAGGGGCGTCGGGGAACCGAAAAGGTTGAAACGCCCAAATCTGTCCAAAACCTATGGAAAAGCATTGTTTGTTTGCCTCTTGGGGCCCTCTTGGGAATGCACTTGGAGACCTCCTGGGGATCTTGGAGGCTTCTTGGGTCATCTTGGAGACGTCTTGGGCCGTCTGGAGGCCATCTTGGGCGTCGTGGAGCGATCTTCGGGCGACTCGGACCTCTCTTGGACCGTGTTGGGGGCGTTCTTGGGGCCCTCTTGGGCCGTCCTGGAGGCCTCTTGGGCCCTCTTGGGGCGATCTTGGAGGCCTCTTGAGCCGTTTAGGGGCGTCGGGGAACCGAAAAGGTTAAAACGCCCAAATCTGTCCAAAACCAAGGGAAAGCACAGTTTTATGCCTCTTGGGGCCCTCTTGGGAGTTCTCTTGGAGGCCTCTTGGGGCATCTTGGAGGCTTCTTGGGCCATCTTGGAGACGTATTGGGCCGTCCGGAGGCCATCTTGGGCGTCGTAGAGCGATCTTCGGGCGACTCGGACCTCTCTTGGACCGTGTTGGGGGCGTTCTTGGGGCCCTCTTGGGCCGTCTTGGAGGCCTCTGGGGCCGTCTTGGAGCCGTCTTGGGCCGTCTTGGGGCCCTTTTGAGGGCCTCTTGGGCCCTCTTGGTGCGATCTTGGAGGCCTCTTGAGCCGTTTAGGGGCGTCGGGGAACCGAAAAGGTTGAAACGCCCAAATCTGTCCAAAACCTAAAAAAGAAGCATTGATTTTTGCCTCTAGGGGCCCTCTTGGGAGTGCTCCTGGAGGCCTCTTGGGGCATCTTGGAGGCTTCTTGGGTCATCTTGGAGACCTCTTGGGCCGTCTGGAGGCCATCGTGGGCGCCGTGGAGCGATCTTCGGGCGTCTCGGACCTCTCTTGGATTGTGTTGGGGGCCTCTTGGGGCCCTCTTGGGGCGATCCTGGAGGATCTGGGGGAGTGTCCCGGGCGTGTCCCGGGCGTGTCCCGGGCTCCTCTCGGGGTACTTTTGATCCAGGGACCCCCAGTGGCCGCCCCGCGCGCGCGAACCAGAAATACTGTTTACCAGTCACCGGAGATCTTAGTCTTAGCACGCCTCTGGCCCGTTGGGCCGGCGAATTCCTGTACCATATTTTGATTGCCTGGAGCCAACTATGGGCCACTTCGTGATCTTTGTGTTCCCAGAACACCAGTCCTGTGCCATATTTTGAATGCCCGAGCTGAGGCAGGCTGAGGCCGAGGCAGGCTGAGGCCGAGGCAGGCTGAGGCTGAGGCTGAGGCACGCCGAGGCCGAGGAGGCTGAGGCTGAGGCTGAGGCTGAGGCCTGAGGCAGGCTGAGGCAGGCTTGAGGCTGAGGGCTGCTGAGGCTGAGGCAGGCTGAGGCTGAGCAGCCTGAGGCAGGCTGAGGGCTGAGGCTGAGGCAGGCTGAGGCTGAGGCAGGCTGAGGCTGAGGCTGAGGCTGATGCAGGCTGAGGCTGAGAGGCTGACGCTGAGGCTGAGGCAGGCTGAGGCTGAGGCTGAGGCCGAGGCAGGCTGAGGCTGAGGCTGAGGCTGAGGCGAGCCGAGGCAGGCTGAGGCTGAGGCTGAAGCTGAGGCAGGCTGAGGCTGAGGCTGAGCCTGTGGCTGAGGCTGAGGCAGGCTGCGGCTGAGGCAGGCTGAGGCTGAGGCTGAGGCAGGCTGAGGCTGAGGCTGACGCAGGCTGAGGCCGAGGCAGGCTGAGGCTGAGGCTGAGGCAGGCTGAGACTGAGGCTGAGGCAGGCTGAGGCTGAGGCTGAGGCTGATGCAGGCTGAGGCTGATAGGCTGACGCTGAGGCTGAGGCAGGCTGAGGCTGAGGCTGAAGCTGAGGCAGGCTGAGGCTGAGGCTGAGGCGAGCCGAGGCAGGCTGAGGCTGAGGCTGAAGCTGAGGCAGGCTGAGGCTGAGCCTGTGGCTGAGGCTGAGGCAAGCTGCGGCTAAGGCAGGCTGAGGCTGAGGCTGATGCAGGCTGGGGCTGAGGCAGGCTGAGGCTGAGGCTGAGGCAGGCTGAGGCTGAGGCTGAGGCCGAGGCAGGCTGAGGCTGAGGCCGAGGCAAGCCGAGGCAGGCTGAGGCTGAGGCTGAGGCCGATGCTGAGGCAGGCTGAGGCTGAGACAGGCTGAGGCTGAGGCTGAGGCAGGCTGAGGCTGAGGCAGGCGAATCCTTCGGAATCTTTAGGATTCCCTATGAATCCTAAAGATGCCCTAGGAATCCCTCGGAATC
>CAUYUJ010000033.1:60000-75000 GCA_963575745.1 Prorocentrum cordatum | reverse complement strand
GCGATCTGCGACGTTGTCTCCACTTTCGAGAGCTGCTGGTGGGTCCAGCGGAGTGAGGCACCGCGTGGACCTGAGCGAAACGTCGCCGTCCCTGGGGGGCTGCGATCTTCGACGCTGTCGCCACGTTCGAGGGCTGCTGGTGGGTCCAGCGGAGTCAGGCACCGCGGGGACCTGGGCGAGACCTCGCTGTCCGTTGGGGGCTGCGATCTGCGACGTTGTTTCCACGTTCGAGGGCTGCTTGTGGGTCAAGCGGAGTGAGGCACCGCGGGGACCTGAGCGAGACCTCGCCGTCCCTGGGGGGCTGCGATCTGCGACACGGTCGCCACTTTCGAGAGCTGCTGGTGGGTTCTGCGGAGTGAGGCTCCGCGGGGATCTGAGCGAGTCATCGCCGTCCCTGGGGGGCTGCGATCTGCGACACTGTCGCCGGTGGGTCCAGCGGAGTGCGGCACCGCGAGGACCTGAGCGAGACCTCGCCATCCCTGGGGGGGGGTGCGATCTGCGACACGGTCGCCACTTTCGAGGGCTGCTGGTGTGTCCTGCGGAGTGAGGCACAGCGGGGACTTGAGCGAGACCTCGCCGTCCTTGGGGGGCTGCGATCTGCCACATTGTCGCCATTTTCGAGGGCTGCTGGTGTGTCCAGCGGGGTGAGGCACCGCGGGGACCTGAGCGAGACCTCGCCGTCCTTGGGGGGCTGCGATCTGCGACAATGTCTCCACTTTCGAGAGCTGCTGGTGGGTCCAGCGGGGTGAGGCACCGCGGGGACCTGAGCGAGACCTCGCCGTCCCTGGGGGGGGGGGTCTGCAATCTGCGACACGGTCGCCACTTTCGAGGGCTGCTGGTGGGTCCAGCGGAGGCACCGCGGGGACCTGAGCGAGACCTCGCCGTCCCTGTTGGGGCTGTGATCTGCGACACTGTTGCCATTTTCGAGAGCTGCTGGTGGGTCCAGCGGAGTGAGGCATCGCGGAGACCTGAGCGAGACTTCGCCGTCCCTGTGGGGGCTGCGATCTGCGACGCTGTCGCCACTTTCGAGGGCTGCTGGTGGGTCCAGCGGAGTGAGGCACCGCGGGGACCTGAGCGAGACCTCGCCGTCCCTGGGGGGCTCTGGAGAGCTGCTGCGGGATACGTTGGGCGCAACGGGCGCATGACACAGCCAACGGGGGTGAGTTGTAGAACAGACAATTTGCCGGGCGATGGCCATAACGTTGCGCCTACACGTTTCCCGTGGGGGCTCTAAAGAGTTGCTGTGGGATACGTTGGGTGCAACGGGCGCATGGCACAGCCAACGGGGGTGATTTGTTATTACGTAGCCCTTATATCTTGATCGGGGGCCTGCGAGCCTTCCGATTGCTGCTCGCAAAATCGCATGCGTCCATGTTACGTCATCGCCCCCGTTGTAGCAATCCTGATGTACTTCTGCCCCGCATTGCGCAAGGGTTGGGTACGTCGCCAGGGTAATTGTCAGAGCCTCGCAGACTGCCGACGACCCCACTGTCCTTTGATTATATCCGCAGTTGCGGGGGCCATGGTGGAGGAGCTTGTACATGTTGAGTAGAGCAGAGGCAGCATAGAGTCGATACTAAAGAGTAGTAACATTACACAGAGAGAGAGGAACACAAACAACAACAGCAATGTTTATAGAGAGAGAGAGGGAGGGGACAGGGAGTAGAGAATGCAGAGCCTGGGACAGTTCGCGGAGTGCAAAAAGCGCGGTGTGGAGCATGCAGAGAGCACAGAGTTGAGAGTCTCGAGAGGAGAAGCGAGAATGTGTAGTGGCGGTGTAGAGTAGAGAGTAGAGAGCAGCCGGTGGACCGGAGAGAGCCGATGTAGAGGAGGCAGGTGCCCGGCACAGAACAGAGAGAGGAAATCGGAGAGTAGACAGAAGAGAGCATAGATAACCAGAGCAGAGAGCATCGCACACAACATTCGTCATCCTGTCCCTCACCCTGTTAAGCGCGCTGCCCTCGCAGTTCCTGCACGAACATCTGACTGGGGTCCTCCCTGGTGTGATATTCCACAGTTATCCATATGGAGGGCGGACAGTGTATTATGTGTCTTCCTCCGAGGCGCGGCGCGCATTCGCCGTACCAGCATGCGACAGTAACACGGACGGAGGTCAAGTCGTTCTCAATGGGCATTCTTGCTTCAGTGCCGCGCACTTTCTTCGTATAAGCTCCTAGCAGATACACGGACGGAGCACAAGCCGTGTTCAAATGGTGGTTCTTGTCTTCGCGCCGTGTTTGCTAGTCTTCGAGCTTGCAGCAGCTGCACTGATAGAGCACAGATAGTTTTCAAATTGTGTTTCTGGCTGAAGCGCAGTGAGCATGCGTTTTTCAAGAGCGCGACCTGTGCACGGATGGAAGCGGTTCATTGTCAGCATGGGTTCATGGCCTGATGCACTTGAGATCAATCGAAAATGCCCTGATGAGGTGCTCTGGTACCACCGTGTGCGATTGCTGAAAGTTTCTTCGAGCTGTATGGAATGCAACCCAGGCAGATGCGCGAATAGACTCACATCACGGTAGGGACGTTTCTTTTTCAGATCGGAGGTCCCGCCTGCATGGCAGGCGCACGGGGCGCTCATCGTTCCAGGGCGCGGCCCCCATCCTGTAAGTGAGTGCCTACACGCACGTACGAGGATGGATTGCCGCATCACTTAATGCGGCCAGGAAGTTCGTCTGCTCTGTCCCGTCATCAGCATCATTCTCACCACCACCATCACCACCACCACCACCACCATCATCATCATCATCATCATCATCATCATCATCATCATCATAGTCTGGGTGTGCCCTGCTGGACTGTGGGCGGCGGAGGCTGTCTTGCCTCTATTGCCGCTCCCGCGCCAGTTTGGGGGCCAGTGCTTCGTGACCAGAGGTCCCTCTTCTCACATTGTCACTTAGGAGTGCGCGGAGGGTCCCCCCGCTGAAAAAACGGGGGGCCTTTGCATTTCCAGGCCTCGCGACCGTGACTCCAGTTGGCCTGGCAGTGCTGCTTGTTGTCAGATGTGGCTAACGGGGAGTCTCATCGGGTTGAGAAGAAGAAGATCATCATCATCATCAGCATCAGCATCATCATCAGCATCAGCATCAGCATCAGCATCAACATCATCATCGGCATCATCACCCTCATCCTCATCAACATCAACATCATCATCATCATCATCATCATCATCATCATCATCATCATCATCATCATCATCGTCATCATCATCATCATCATCAGCATCATCATCATCATCATCATCATCGGCGTCGTCGTCGTTGTCATCCTTCTCCGTCACGGTTGGGCGGGGCGGCTTTGGGGTAGCTCCTCCTCTTCCTCCTCCTCCTCCTCCTCCTCGTCCTTATCCTGGCCTACCTCCTGCTCCCCCGTCCTCCTCATCCTTCTCCTCCTTCTCCTTCTTCTTCTCCTCCTCCTCCTCCTCTTCCTCCTCCTCTTGCCCGGCTGCATCGGAGAGTAGGCCGCGAAGATTGGCCGCACGCATCGCTTTCTTGAAACCTGGGAGCGTGTCTCCTTGAGGTCGCCCTGAGCTTGCACCTCTGAGCAATCGGGCGCTCTCTCGGCGGAGCAGGAACGCGGGCGCGAGCAAGCATGGCAGCGGGAGGAGTGGAGGGGGAGGCGGAGGCGGATGCGGAGAGCGAGAGTTGTGCGCGGCGAGGTATCAGGGAAGGAGCAGGAGAGGGAGAGGGAGGAGGGAGGAGACGGGGAAGGGGCAAGGGAGAGAGGAACCGGAGGCAGGAGGAGGCAGGAGGAGTTGTGGAGAGGGAAGCGAAGAGGAGGATGGTCAGGAGGAGGATGGCGACGCAGCAGTGAGAGTGACGACGTCATGGTCGCAGTGCCGTCGGGAGCTCCCTATGGTCTCTGACAGACGCCAGTGAAACCAGACGCACGCAACGGCGGGCATCGCCGGAGGAGGAGGAGCCGGAGCAGAAGGAGGAGGACGGGAGGGACGAAGCGAAGGACCAGGGAGGACCGAGGTGGAGGAGGAGGAGGAGGAGGAAAAGGAGGAGGAGGAGAAGGAGGAGGAGGAGGATGAGGAGGAGGAGGGGCGAAGAGGAGGAGGAGGAGGAAGAGGAGGAGGAGGAGGAGAAGGAGGAGGAAAAGCATGTAGGGTTGAGAGGATGAAGGATGTGGTGGAGGAGGAGGGGGGAAGGAAGGGAAGAGGATGAGTGGGTGTTGGAAGTTCAAGGACGGGGGGGGAGAAGTGGGGGAGGAGGAGCAGGAGGAAGAGGAGGAGGAGGAGGAGGAGGAGGAGGAGGAGGAGGAGGAGGGCAGGAGGAGAAGGGGGGAGGAGGGAGGAGAACGAGGAGGAGGAGGAGGAGGAGGAGAACGAGAAGGAGGAGGCGGCGGAGGAGGAGGAGGCTCAGGAGGGGCGTCGATGAGCAGGGAGAAGGGCTCAGAGGAGGAAGCAGGGAGGAGGGGCGACCTGCTCCGTCATCCGCACTCCCACGTGCGGCTCGACTCGTGCGGACGCGTTTCGGCCAAAGCCGCCTCTGTTCTCCAGCGTTCCCGCCCTTTTGTTGGAACACGGGCCACACGTCCAAGAGCCGATTGTAGCTGACCAGCGCGAGTGCCTCCTCATGCCGACCCCTTCCGATCCTTCGCCTTCTCGTCCTCCTCCTCGAGCTCTCGGCCAACATTTCCTCGTGCCCCCACTTCTCCTGCTCCTCCTCCTCCTCCTCCTCCTCCTCCTCCTCCTTCTCTTCTCCTCGTCCTCCGCCTCCTCGTGATCCTGCCCCTCCCCTCCCGCCCCTCCTCGTGGTCCGTATCGTGCTCCTCCACCCCGTAATTCTCCGGATCGTCCTCCAGATAATCCTCATGCTCCTCTCCTGTTCTTCTCCCCCCTTCCTCGGCATCAGCATTAGCATCATCATGAGCATTATCAGCAGCATCGTCATGCTCCACGTTCCCGCCCGGAGGCGGCGGGTGGACCGCGCCAACGGCTCCTCGGGCCCGCGTGGACTGGCGAGGTGGAGCCGCCTGGACCGGCGAGGTGGACGCCCCCCTTCGCCGGGAAGCGGCGGGCGCGGAGGCTCAAGAGACGTGGGTCAGTGCAAACGGGGGTCAGCCAGAGCGCCGGATCTTGCAGGATCCTGCAGGGACAGGGTCGCACTGACAGGGGCTTGGGTGCAGGATTCTGCAGGATCCCTCGCATTGACCCGGGTTTGGGTGCAGGGTCTTGCAGGAGTTTGCAGGCTTCTGCAAGGCCTGACTGACCCGGGTCTGGATAGACCCGGGTCAGAAGATCCCCGAGAGTTACGGGAAACATTTGTTTGCGTCGGCGGCGAGGCAGGGGAAGTCTGCCCCAGCGGGAAGGCCTAAGCGGGGGTGCCGCTGTGGCGAAGTGTGCCACCCAGTACACGAGGGGGAGCAGGAGGAGGGCGCGGCCGAAAGAGGGGGCGGAGGGAGCGATCTGCTCAGAGGGACGGGTCACGCCCCGAGAGCGTGGCGCGGCCAGCCCCACCGGCGGGCCCGCGGCGGCTGCTGGACCAAGGGGCCGGCGACGGCGGGGCCCAGTGCAAGCGAGTCATGGAAAAAAACACACGACGAGAGGCTTTTCGAGTTTTGCCGCCTCTGGGGGCCCTCAGCGGGGCCCCCGGGCCGTCAGAAGACCACTCGGAATGAAAAACCAGTCCCGGGGCATGGGTCGAGACCTCTGAGGTTCGAGGTTCGTACTAAAGAAGAACGACGTCGGATGTCTGCGTGTGCAGGGCGCCGCGTCCATCGCCGAGCCCGCGCGTCCCCACCCAGAGACCAGCACACCATGCCCGCGGCCTCGCCCCGCGTGCTCGGCCATGCGATGCACGAGGCGGGCGGTCCAGGCGGCTCCTTCACGGCGGCGGGGTCGGCTTGTGGAGCGGCCGGGAGGTCCCAGGCATCCCAGATGGCGCGACAAGGAGGGGGGTCCAGCGCAGATCCAAGGAATCCGCGCAGGCCGTCGAAAGTTTTCGCTTATGCCGTTGATTACTCTTTTAGGTACAGTGCCACCGGTGCCACTCTCTTCCAGATGATCTGGGCGCTCGTCCAAGCACTCCCAGTTGTGGCTCTCCACCTTTCTGAGTGTCACAAGACCAGCACTCTGATCCAACATGAGACGAAGCCGAAGAGCAAGTCGAGGGTTCGCCCGCCCTCAAATGCGCAGGCGCTGCGGGCCAGGCGTGCACGGATGGCAGAGCTGACAGTCCGTGCGGTCGGGAACGTTTGCTGGGCGTGTCGCGCCACCAGTTTTGGTTTATCATGTTTCGGTGTGACACGCTAATCACGTCCCAGTCCACAGGCGTCAACGCACCGAGCCTTTCCGGCCTCCCTCCCAGCGGAGCGGAGCAACACATGATCGGGTTGCGAGGCATGGCGTGCTGCTGGGACCGCCGCCGCGACACGCCAAGCCAAAGTTCCTGACCGTGGCCGAGTGGGGGCACAGGGGCCTGGACACCGTCGACGATCCCTGGTAGGCACGGCGGGCAGCAAAAGCGGGGGCGAGACCCCCAGTGCGGCGGGTACCTCGGGTGCGCTGCGCTATCTCCTTCCCCCTCCTCTGCCCTCGTTCTCCCCTCGCCCATCCGTCTCCTCCCCAAATTGATGACGCTCCTGCTGTGGGTCTTCGCCAGCTCTGCAGTCGTATCGGCGGAAGCTGCCCGTTGATGCTACACATGTCGACTCCCGCCTCACTCTGCACGGTGGCAGCGATCGCAGGCCGGGAGGGAGTGCACCCAACTGCTCTGCATGATCCGGTAGCCACAGCAGAAGTTGCACGCGCGAGGCACCACACGCACAGCTGATCAAACTCCGCGCGCTCATCCTCACCATCATCACCATCATCACCATCATCCACCACCATCACCGCCATCATCAGCAGCAGCAGCATTCTCATCATACCATCATCAGCATCATCATCAGCAGCAGCAGCAGCATCATCATCACCATCATCACCATCGGCGTCGTCGTCGTTGTCATAATTGTCGTCATCATTCGCATCATCATTAGCATCCTGTCCCTCCTCCAGTCCACACACCCTTCTGCCTATCCTCCGACTCCACCGCGTCTCCATCGTCATCATCATGTGTGTCCTGCTCCATCGGCTGCTTCACATCCTCCTCCTCTCCGCCCTTGTCCTCTCTTCCTCCGACTTGTTTTGCTCCTCCTCGTCATCCTTCTCCGCGCCTTCCTCTTTCTCATCCTTCTCCGCTTTCCCCTTGTCGTCCTCTTCTTCCACTGCCCCTCGCCCCCCTCCTCCCCTCATTCCCTTCTCGCCATCATCCATGTGAGCCGGTTAACATTCGAGAAATGCCATGGCCCTGCGCTCGTCATCGTCATCGTGATGCTCCCCCTCGTCGTCGTCATCATCAGCATCAGTATCGGCATCATCAGCATCACCAGCAGCAACATCATCAGTATCAGCACCATCATTATCAGCAGCATCATCATCATCATCATCATCATCAGCAGCAGCAGCATTATCAGCATCATATGAATACGAATATTTATACCAATCTTCATCGTCACCATCATCTTTCAGCGCCATCATCATTCACATTGCCATCATCGGCATCAGCATCAGCATCATTATCGCCATCACCATCACCATCACCAGCATTATAAGCAGCAGCATCATCGTCGTCGTCCTTGTCATCGTCATCGTCATCGTCATCACTGCCATCATTGTCATCATCATCATAACCATCTGAATTCCATCACAAGCCGCCCTCCCCATCCTCGTATCTCTTTCAATTCCATCCCCTTCAGCAGCATCATCCTCATCCGCCTTCCTCCTCCGTTCCTCCTCGTTCTGGTTCGTCCTCCTCAACGTGTTCCTCCTTTCCTCTTCCTCCTCCTCCTCGTCGTGCTCCTCGTTGACCTCCTCCTCTCTCATCCGCGCACCCTCTCGCTCCCTTTCTGCATCTCCATATCCAATCGTAGCCAGCCACCACCTTGTCTCGTCTCCATATCCGCTGTCAATCCTCCGCTGCTTGAGCGCACACCTTTCTGTCTGAGATTACCGGTTCGACGATTTTGCCGAATCGCCACGCGCCCTGACTGACTTGTTGAAGTTATCGCTCTTTCGCGGATAGCGCCTGGCAAAATGTAATCTCTGCGACCCATGCAGTCCATGCGTCATTCACCCTTGCCTTTCTTGGAGTCTCCTCGCATCGCGTGACTCTGCCTGCTAGAAGGGAAAAACATCGAGGGGCAATGCGGAAACCTTGGCTTCGGATAAACGCGGAAGGTAGTAGGATGTATGGCTAATCGGTTGCTTGTACTTGGGAACCTGGCGGACATGTTCATCGCTCGCGCGCGCAGTCCGTGTGCTGACACCACGCGGTTTCCCTTCCGCATGCAACAATAATTTATCTGTTTCATAATTGTCTCTCCACCATGAATTGTCGTACTGATGTCGGGTGATTGGCTCAGTTGGAATTGTTGACGCTTCGCGTATCCCCAACCAGCTTCGTTTTTGGGCGCCCCGCTCTGACTGGACTCGCCGCTGGCGCGCTCGCCTGCAGCCGCTGACCAAAAAAGTATCCCCATCCAGCCGAGTGTGCGAGTGGCTTTACCTGATCCGTGGTTCAGGCGTGTTACGGTGTCGATTACATCCATCGTTGTCCTGGCTACTTCGGTCGTCCTACCGGGACCACCCCGTGGACGGTCGTTTGCAGGATCAGTATTCCCTTCAGGAGGTTCGGTGTGCGATTTTGGTGGCGCCACCCTACGCACCAGCTTAGGGCCAGTTGATCCACCCATGGCAGCTGACGCAGTGTACCGCCTGGTTGCCTCCCTGGCCACATCCTGGTACGACCTCCGCGCCATTTTGGCTGCGCCCCAACCCTGGTTTGTTAATTCGCATACCTGGTGATTCAGCTCCCATGGTACTGCACGTTTGCAGCTTCCTGGCAGCCTCAGCAGCTTGCAGTCCCCACCCCCGGCGCTGCTGCACAGTTTCGGCGCAGCCGCTTCCCCCGGCGGTAGGTCCTGCTTTGCTCCGCGCGCGCGCTGGCAATTAGTTCCGCTCGTAGCCCGAGCCGACTCGACTCGCCGCTGGCGCCTTCGCCTGCGGTTGCGACAAAAAGTATCCCCAACCAACCCATCCAGAAATGATACCAAGAGGGGGTTGAGGTCATCAGGGAAGTGGGGGAGCGTGCAGGATAACAAAATGCGGGGGAAGCCGTCCGATACCCCAAGAGGGGGAGGATGGTGGAGGAGAAGGAGGAGGAGGAGAAGGAGGAGGATGGCGAAGAGGAGGAAGGAGGAATAGACAGAGGACAAGTAGGAGGAGGAGGAGGAGGAGGAGGAGGAGGAGGAGGAGGAGGAGGAGGAGGAGGAGGAGAAGGGGCATCTTAGCGAGCTCAGGGCTTTCTTTGAGCGTCTTGGGTGCCTCGAGCATCATCTTGAGGCCTCCTAGGGGTCTTTTGGAAGCCTCTTGGAGCCGTCTAGGCGCCTCTTGGGGCCCTCTTGGGGCGCTCTTGGGAGCTTCAGGGGCGCTCTTGGGACCATCTTGGAGGACATCGATCAAACAAGATGGGAGTTCCAATTGGAGTCGCCCCTCGGGAGCCCCAAAAGTCGCCTCTTGGGGCGCTCTGGGGGCGCTCTTGGAGCACTCTTGGGCACTCTTGGGGCTCTCTTGAGCCTCTCTTGGGGCCCTCTTGGGCTTCGGATGGCCATCGGAAGCGAAAAGACGAGACAGTACGACACATCGACTTTCCTTAGGTCTTGGAAGGACTATGGCATCTCCGGGGCCTCCTTGGGGAACTCTTTGGCCACTTAAAGCCATCTTGGAGCGGTATTGGGGCCTCTTGGGGCATCTTGGGAGCCATCTTGAGGCATTTTCGGGTATCTTGAGCCATCTTGGAGCTCATCCTGTACTCTTCCGAGGCGCTCTTGGAGCCATCTTGGGCCATCTTGGACGCTCCAACCCCTCGGGGGACCCCCCGTCCAGGTCCAGAGGAGGGGGTAGGGGGACGGGTCAAGTTAGCCAGCTCGAAAGAGCCAGAGGGCTCCGTCCACTCCCACCCGCCCTCCCACAACATAAGAAGGAAGTGCGTCGCGTCCGACGCCTGTCGCTCATCTTATATCGTGGGCGGCTATGCGCTCAGCGCGCGACATGAACTGCGTCCTATTCCTGCCGTGTTGAGCAACGTCGACGAGGAACAAGACCGCGCGCGATGTACGCCGCGCCCCGCTCTGGCCTCTCATGATGCATCGTCGGCGACAACATGTCCAGCGCGCGAAGTGCGCCGCGTCTCATTCCAGCCACGCGCGTTGTACCGCCAATCGTTTCGCTCCTGCCGCGCATGGAGGAGGGGGAGGAGGAGGATGAGGAGGAGGAGGAGGAGGAGGAGGAGGCGAGGGAGAGAGGGAGGGAGGGAGAAACTGAGGAGGAAGCGGGGAGTGCTTCTTGGGAGTTCGCGGGGCGTCCTGGGAGCTTTCTGGCATACGCCTGAGGGCCTCTTGGATATATCTTCCGGGTTGGAACATTGTCAACACAAGTAGGTGCCAATCCCACAATCCTTCAAACACCAGATGAAAGTCAAGATTTGTGTTGCCCCCCCCAGGACCTCCTGGACGCCTTTTTTCGACCTCTTAGGGGTCTCCTGTGGCACTTGCTTGAACCGCGCTTGCTTGAGGCATTATGATTTGCCGCCCGCCCAGCTCCTCAACCCGACGGGCCGCAGCGTCGACGACAAGAAAGTCCACGTTGACAAGCAGGCGTCCCTGCGCGATGTGCGCCGCGTCCCATTCCCGCTACGCGATTCGCAGCGCCGACGAGGAGAAAAGACACGTTGGCAAGAAAAACGTCGATGTTGCAGTGTTTTTTTGTCAGGTAAGACGGGGGGTCCAGCGTAGGGTTGGCCAGGCGTCCGCGCGCGATGTGCGCCGCGCCCCATTCCTACTACACTGTTTTGCAGCGCCGACGACAAGAAAGTCCATGCTGATGAGAAAAACGTTGACTTTGTATTGCTTTCTGATAGGTCGGACGCGACCACCCGCTTAGGGCCTCCCAAACGATGCCCATTCCGTCATATTCCTGCTGCATTTTTCGTAATTCGACGACATGCTGGCGAGGGAAAAGTTGAGTTCGCATTGTTTGTTGTCAATTAGGATGGCGGGATCAAGCTACCAACCCGCCCGCAAACCGTCTAGCTCACCCCCACCCGCCCTCCAAACACATACGTAGCACCCGAGCCTGAGCATGTTCAGCGGTGGTCTTTGGATGGACAGCTACTGGGAACCAAAGCAGGCCCCAGGTGCGCGACGCTTGGGCGAGGTGCGCCACTCGTGCCAGGGGCGCCACGCGCGCCAGGCACCCCTGGGGCCCGAGCGTGCCAGGCACGCCTGGTGCGCCAGATGCGCCACGTGCTCCGAGTGCGCTAGGTGCGCCGCGCACTCCAGCCGCGCCAGGTGCGCCACGTTCGGGGCACGTGGAGAATGCGTCAGGCGCGCCTGCGCACGCGACAGCACACATCGGGAAACATGTCGGCCCCCACCATCCTTGTTTAAAGCCAGTGCCCATCATTGTGTTTGGTGGGCTTGCGCACAGCAGGCCACGCGCCACCACCCCTGTCGTTCCTGTCAAAAACCACTTGGCAGTGATCGGGGGGGTGGCCGCGCATGATCCAGATTTAGCCTCGAAGTGCATGTTGTATTGTTTGTTGTCAGGGATGGTAGCCCTGCTCGCAGCAGGGGGTATGCTGCCCCCCCGCCGTCTTTGTCAAAATCAAAACAAAATGCTCGCGGGCCTTACGAACAGGACTCGAGATTTTGCCCCAAAGTGTACATTGTATAGTTTTCTGACAGGGATGTTGGGGGGGCGCATCGGGTTGGCCGCGCAAATTCCAAATGTGGACGCAGAGTGCGTTTTGCATGGTTGTTGTTGACAGGGATGGTGGGGGGTGGCCCGCATGGGGTTGGCATGGTTCTGGGTTGGCCGCCTGCCGGGTGGGGAGGGGGTGTATATTAATAAGGAGATGAGGGGCAGATGGAAGACAACACACCAGACCACTTACGCCCGAAGGGGCTGGTGGGATTAAGCAGCACGCGCGGGTGCATTGTAGGCAGCCCGCCCTGGTCATTGGCATTGGTCTTCACGTTTTGTCCGTGTCGTCCATTAGGTCGGTTTCCCTCGCGTTACGCATCTCATTGCGATTGTAGCGGCGAACGAACAAACTGCGCACGCGATGCATGCAACTTACGCTGGGAGCAGGTCGCTCTTGCCGCAGTAGGGGCCCGTCTTCCAACCTGCGGCCATGTTCTCGTGCCAAAGATGTTTGCGCCGCCTCCCTGGTCACTCTCAGGCCTTTTGGGAGGGGTCCCTCGTCGCCACGGCTCGGCGCGGCTCTACGCAGACCCCGCGCCTCCTCGTGCCCAGCCTCGCTCCTCGCTCTTGCACCTTTGCGGGGCCAGCCGCATCGCCACGCCGGGGGGCCAAAAACCGTCCACCTTGTTTTCCTGGGCGGCGCGAGGAAGTCTGGGAACAAGGTCTTCGAACATGCTTTGCATTTTTTCGCCCGCCTTCCTGTGTGTTGGATCCTCGTGTTGAATCTGCAGCGCCGCGCGTCTCCTTTCTCCTCCCCCTCCCCCTGCCCCATCCTCCTCCTTCCTCCTGCCCTTATCGGAGGCTCCACTTATGACCCCAGCGGAGGTGACCACATAGCGTCCCCCCCGACCACTTTTGCGCACCCCTCACACGTCTCCCGCCGCCGAATGAGGCTCCACCTATGGCCCCGGCGGCGGTGACCAGCAGGAGCCGGAGCAGGAAAGGCCGACGACGACGACGACGACGACGACGACGACCAGACGACCGACCAGACGACCAGACGAGGGAGCGGGGCTGGCCAGAGGGGCCAGACGAGCCGTCTGCGGCTTCGGAGACGGCGCAGACGACTTCCCGGGAGGGCGCAAGGGCTTCAGAGAAGCCCCGCCGCCCTCTCAGCAGATCCGCCCCCACTCACCTTCCCCCCCAGCTCGCCACCGACCTTCGCCCGCGTGGCCGCGCGAGGGCAACGCTGCAACCGCGGGGCGCGCCTCGCGCGGGCGCTGAGCGTGAAGTTTGGCGGCCTGGAGCTTCAGATGGTCGCTTGGACCCGTGGGACGTAGGCAAGGGAGGCGGCGGCCTGGGCAGCCTTCGACCCCAATCCACCGTGTCGCCCGTGTCGCCCTAGACCCTGACAGCTGGGTGTCGCGGAAGAGCATAACACGCGCACCAACAACACAAAACGGGCGACGTACCCAATAATCTGCCACAAGTGACCAGGACAATGGGCCCACGTGTTGCGGATGATGGTTTGACAAGGGACGCTATGTGTTGTGAGAGTTGAGTGGGAGGATTGTGCGTTGCCGGATTATCGGGAAAGGCTTGGGCGAGGCAGTACGGTATGAGATGTCATTGACCAGTCAGCGAAATTGCCGACAACCAGGAGTATTTTCTCAGAGTTGGATGCCAGTGTGTGGAGCTCTACGTGCGCGGAGCCCTGAGTGTGGAACATGTCCGAACCATAAGAGGCCAAACAGCCACCGACACACACGCAACAGACAGGGTCAGTTAAGCGGGAAGCAGGGAGACATACGAGGCTAAACCATAGGAGTCCAAGCAACCAACGAGAACAGGTCCAACAGGCAGTGTCAGTCGAGTGGGCGGGAAGCCAAGACCAACCAATCACCGGAGTGCGTGCAGCAGACAGAGCGAGCTTCTGAGAGCGCAAGTAAGACGCACAAAGTACAAGCATTGTTCAAGCATTGTTTGGGGAGGAAGCAACACTCATTCTGTGCACGCACGTTAGGGCCTTTTTGGCTGACACTTGAGCCCAGACTTTTGCAGATTATTCAAGCTGCAGCTAGCGTGCAACACAATGACGGTAAAGCGAGGAAGCGATAGTAGGCCCAGCATCGGAGAAGTAAGCGAGGGCTCTGATACCCTATATGTCTGAATGGTTGTTCACCCGGTTGGCGACGAGGAGCCCGCGTTGGCGGGTCCGACTTCGATGTGAGGCTTGCCTGAGAGCAGAGGACAAGGAGGAGCAAGGGGAGGAGAAGGCAGACGAGGAGGAAGCGGAGGAGGACGAAGGGGGACACTGGCGCCGAAATGCGCGTGCCCGGCCGCACTCAGCCACTGTTGCTCACGTTACCGCAGCCCGCCGTCGCCGCTTGGGCGTTGGGGGCGCGTCTGGGAGATGGCGGGCGGCTAGCGGGCCCGCGCGGATGTCCCGGCGCTGGAGGGTGGTCAAGCCGGGAGGCGTGGTCGTGCGCCGCGAGGCGAATTTGGCGTCCCCCGCCATCGACGCGAAGTTGTGCCACGGCGCGGTCGTTCGCGAGCTGGAGTTGCGTGGCCTCCGGCTGCAGTACGAAATCGGCGGCGAGGACGTCGGGTGTGGCCCACGCCTGGGCTGGGTCACGGTCGCCTTGGGCAGCGGAGAGGTCTTGCTGGAGCCCGAGGGGGCGGAGCCACCGCCACCGCCTCTGCCGCGTCTCGCCGCTGGCACTGTGCCAGGCGACCGCCACATGCACACCGACTCGGACGGCGTGCTGCGAGGCCACTGCGTCGGCTGTGGCGGCTGCAGCTTCTGGCGCTGCAGCACCTCCGTCGGCGTGCAGTGGTCACGGGGCGCGCCGCGCAGGCGAGCGGCCGGCCCTCGGCCGTGTGGCTGCGCTGCAGAGGACGATGCGGGGCGCTGGGAGCGGTGCGAGGCTTGCGGTTGCCACGCGCACTTGCACGCGGACCTCACGCCGTGGCTCCAGAGCGTCTTCGACTGCCTCCACGAGTTCCGGCGCTTCGGGGCCAACGGCGTACGGAGGCATCTCCCAGCCAGGTGCCATCTTCCAACCGACGCGTACCAAGGGTGGCGCCTCGAGGACGTGGCGCTCTTCGTCCTCACCGGCAGCTTGCTCGATCCGCGTGCTGCGGGCACGCCGCCCGACCCGGCACCGTGCGCAGAGAGCCGCGGCATCCAGGCTGGCCCGCTGATCTCAGTGTGCGTGCCGACCAGCACCCGGCGCCATCGATTTCACCGG
>CAUYUJ010000033.1:27500-55000 GCA_963575745.1 Prorocentrum cordatum | reverse complement strand
TGCAGCCCAGCGGGCTGCCGCAAGGCTCGGGGCAGTCGACGAGGAGCACGGCCTCGAGAAGGCGACCACCGTTGGCGCGGCGGAGGCCGAGGACCAGGAGGAACCCTGCGGGGGAGGCAGCCGCGAGGCGGCTGTCCTGCCCCCGGCGAAGCCAGCAGGGGACGGCGACGGCAGGGCAGCGGCCGCGCGGAGGCCACCGAGGTCAGTCGAGGGTTCGCACGCACACGAGAACCAGTCTGTCGCCCTCCTGATCCGCAGGTTCGACAGCCTGCCACACCCGTGCGCGCTGGGCCCTGGGCGGGAAGACCCGCGCAAGGCCGGGGTGCGGCGCCCGCGGGGCCGGTGCCGAGTCTCGCCTGCTGCCGCGGCGGTGCAGCGGCCGCAGCGGCGCGGCGGAGCGGCACCCGAGATCGAGGCAGGGTGCGCCGTCGCCGAGCCCCATGGCGATGGCCGCAGATTGGTGGCACTCGGCGGAGGCTGCGGCGCGGCGGCTCAGACCGCGGCCGAGCCCGCGGCAGAGCTGGGGGTCGAGGATCGAGGGAGGGCTGGCGCAGAAGCCCGCGGTGAGGTGTCGGGCGCCCTCGCCGAGCCCGCGGCAGCGCCCGCGGACGGTGGCCGCGGGGAGGCGGCGGACCAGGAGAGGCTCGGCAGAGACGGTTGCGTCGGTGCGGCCGACGCTGCGGCAGAGCCTCGACCGGCAGAGCCCGTGGGGCTTGGCCGCGGGGCGGCGGCGGCCGCTGGCCCGACTCCCACGGCGGGCTGTGCGGCCCACTCCGTCGCCGATTGGATCCGACAGCTCGATAGCCTGCCACGGCCGACCGCGCTGGGCCCTGGGGCGACGCAAGCTGCGCCCCGCGGGGGGCGGCAGGTGCGCCCAAGCCAGGAGGGCCTGCGTGGAGCCGCTGTCCGACGCCGAAGAAGTCGATGCCGGTTCTTCGCCTCCGTCGCGGTGGAGGAGCGCCCGAGGCGTCGCGGCGAAGCGGCAGCGGCTGCAGGCGCGCCAGATGTCGAGGAAGGGTGCGCCGTCGCCGAGCCCGATTGCACTGGCCGTGGGCGGGCGGCGTTCGGCGGAGGTTGCGGCGAGGCGGCTCAGACCGCCGCCGAGGCAGGCCCCGCGGACGGTGGCCGCGGGGAGGCGGAGGACCAGGAGAAACTTGGCAGAGACGTTTCCGACGATGCCGGCGACGCTGCAGCAGAGCCTGTGGAGGACTGCCTTTGCAATGCAGCGGTGGCCGGCGCGCTACATGCCAACGAGATGCCCGCAGAGTGCTGCGTCGGCCAGTCTGTCGCCCAATTGATCCGTCAGCTCGACAGCCTCCCACGGCCGATCGCGCTCGGCCCTGGCGCGACGCCAGCCACGCCCCGCGGGGGACGCTTACGCAAGCCCGCGGTCCGACGCCGAAGAAGTCGATGCTGGTTGTTGGCGCAGGCCGTAGCTTTGGACAGCCCGAAGCGTCACGGCGAAGCGGCAGCGGCTGCAGGCGCGCCAGATGTCGAGGACGGGTGCGCCGTCGCCGACCCCGCAATCCCCACGGACGGTGGCCGCGGAGAGGCGGAGGACCAGGAGAAATTTGGCAGAGACGTTTCCGTCGATGCAGACGGCGACGTTGCAGCAGAGCCTGTGGAGGACTGCCTTTGCAATGCAGCGGTGGCCGGCGCGCTACATGCCAACGAGATGCCCGCAGAGGGTTGCGTCGGCCAGTCTGTCGCCCAATTGATCCGTCAGCTCGACAGCCTCCCACGGCCGATGGCGCTGGGCCCGATTGCCATGGAGCCGATCGCGCTGGATGTCGAGGCAGGGTGCGCCGACGCCGAGCCCGATGGCGATGGCCGTGGGTGGGCGGCACTCGGCGGAGGTCGCGGCGAGGCGGCTCAGACCGCCGCCGAGCTCGCGGCGGGGCTGGAGAGCGAGGATCGAGGGACATCCTGCGAAGAAGCCTGCAGCAGGGTGGCTGATGCCGCTGGTGAGCCCGTGGCTGCCGAGGCGCTGGGGCCCGAGGGCCTGGGGAGGCGCTGCGGGGAGACCCGCAGAGAGGTGTCGGGCGCCCTCGCCGAGCCCGCGGCAGCGCCCGCGGACGGTGGCCGCGGGGCGGCGGCGGACCAGGAGAGGCTCGGCAGAGACGGTTGCGTCGGTGCGGCCGACGCTGCGGCAGAGCCTCGACCGGCAGAGCCCGTGGGGCTTGGCCGCGGGGCGGCGGCGGCCGCTGGCCCGCTGCACGCCACGGAGCCTCCCACGGCGGGCTGTGCGGCCCACTCCGTCGCCGACCTGATCTGCCGCTTCGACGGCAGACGCGGCGGCCGCGCCGCCCAGCTCTGCCGAGCGGCCGCCGCCGGGGCGCCGGAGGCCCGAGGCTGGCGAGGAGGCCGAGGCGGCGAGACCTGTCCCTCTCCACCGCCGCGGGCCGGGCCCGTCCTGGGCCGAGGAGCGGTGCGTGCGCTCCCCTGGCCAAGCCTGGGAGGCGCAGCGTCCCACCGCTCCCGGGCCCAGGGCGGCGGGCCCGGCCGGCAGCGGTGGCCAGGTGCCACAGGTGGGCCTCGAGGCGGCGGGAGGCCCGCTGGCGAGGGCGGCGCGGCGGGGCCCGCGGAGGCCGGGCGCTGGGCGGCGGCGCCGGCCGGGGCAGCAGGGGCCGAGGGTGAGAGTGCGCGGGCGAGCTCCCGCGGGGTCGGCGAGGACACCGCGGGGCGGCCCCGCGGCGCTGCGGCGGCGGCGCCCGAGGGCGCGGGGGCCCGGGCGCCCCAGGGCGCGCGCAGCGCGGCGGCCTTCGGCGCGGGCGCCGCTGGCGCAGGGCTCGGGCGAAAGTCGGCTGCGCGCAGAGGGGCGTGCCCATCGGTCGTTGAAGGTCGGCATTTCTGGGTTCCCAGGTTCCAGTCTGCTTTGGGCGCCTCGCTGCTTCAAGGATCGAGTGGCGTCACCTTTTCCGTCCTCCTTGGGGGGCGGGCGGGGCCCAATCCATTCTCAGCGCCTTCCTACTTCATGTTTCGACCTACCTCTTCCGACCGATGGGCAGGGGTGGCGGGGGAGGCTTCTTAGAAGCGCCCCTGCTTCTCAGAGGGCGCGGGCCCTATCCATAGATTAAGGCCGGCACTAAGAAGCAGCCTCCTTCTGAGAAGCCTCCCCCCGTCACCCATACCCCCGGCAGGAGCAGCAAGCCATGATAATGGTACGTTCCAAGATTTCCCGGGTGTCCAGGATACCCCATATTCCCTAGTATTATGCACCAGCTGCGCCGCTAGATTCTTTGGCGCATCCTGGGCCAATCTCATCATGACATCACTCTCGGCCTATAACCGGTTCGGGGCGATCGATGTGGGTATGGGGAATGGGCACGAAGACCGACAGCCGTTCCTGCTCATTTGAACAGGACCCACTGTCGATGTCGCCGCGGACGCTGTCCATTTGAGGTAGAAGGCCGCCTGCCCAACAGCGGCCGCTGCCGGTCTTGGACAAAATCTGTTGTTGGTTAGTGTGCCAATGTGTTCGTATCATTTCGGGCGTCCCAAGCTGTGTTTTGGCAATTTCGTGGATCGTGCTAGAGTTGTTGTTACGTTTTGCGGCAACGGCGGAGCGAAGGCAGAACGAGGGAGAACGAAGACGGAGCGAACGCAGGTCGGGGCCCCCGAGACCAGGACTCCGCCTCGCGAGCCAGGACCCTCTCGCAGGTCGGGGAAGCGACGAGCCCAGGCCCAAAGCCAGGACTTTGGCGGGTCGTGCCCCCGACTTGCCGCAGTCTTGGCTTCCAGGGGGCACGCACGGGGGCGCGAAGACGGTCGCGCGCCGCGCGTCGGGGCATTGGCCCGAGCGGCTGCCCTCGTCCAGGGGGGGGGGGGGCGGCGCGGCGGCGCGGAGAGAACCGCGCGGTGCGCATCGCGGAGAGAGCGGTGCGCGAGATTGGGCGGCGCAGGGTCTGGCAAAGAAGCGTATCCTTACCGATCCCTCATTAGGGGGACGAAGAATGACATAAACATATGAAAACTCG
Organism: Prorocentrum cordatum; assembly: GCA_963575745.1. Lineage (NCBI taxonomy): Eukaryota > Dinophyceae > Prorocentrales > Prorocentraceae > Prorocentrum > Prorocentrum cordatum. The sequence goes on along the minus strand of CAUYUJ010000033.1, from coordinate 51,023 downwards.
GAGGTCCGCGCGGATTTCTCGGATCGGCGCTGGACCCCCCTGACGGCGCCTCCGGCGCCGCCCCTGGCGCGCTCCGCGCGCCAGGGAGGGGGGTCCAGCGCCGACCAAAGAAATCCGCGCGGACTTCCGAGATTTTATGTTGATGTCATTTTTCGTCCCCCTACCCATGTGTCAGGCGATCGCAGACATGGATCAAGGGGGCGTGGATCAGCGACGGGTCCCGTTTCCACAGGAAGTCGCGGATTTCCGCCGCCGGACGAGGCGGCACAGGCCGCATTTTGGGGGAGGCGCCAAATCCATGGATCGCTAATACATGTTTGCGCGCCCCCGAATGTGTGGCATCACCTCACCATCACCAGGATCGTCATCGCCCCTGGGCTTGGCAAGCTCGCTTCGCTTCTGGGCATGGCAACCTTCGGGCTGAGGAGAGGTTCGTGACGCAGGCTCTGGCAAAGTCTTGGTTTGGAGGGCCCCCATGCAGGCAGCGAGCCGGAGGCGGCTCCAGAGGCGGGCGGGCGCCGCGCCGCGGCGCGCGGGGAGGCCCCTCTCGAGGGAGAGAAAAATGCGGCGCAGGAGTGCACACGGTGGGGGCGTCTGTGAAGGGATGCGCCCGGAAGGCTGCAGACCTTGGAGGATTGGAGCGGCCCTACGGCCGGAGCCGCCGACCCTGAACGACGACGACGACGACGACGACGACGACGACGACGACGACGACGACGACGACGACACCCGCGGCGGCGGCGGCGAGAGAGAAAGCGGCACAGGAGTTCGCACGGCGGTGGCGTTTGTGCAGGTATGCGCCCAGAAGGCTTCAGGCCCTCGAAGAAGAAAAAACGGCATAAGCCTAAACGGTTGGCGCTCCGCGCGGATTTCTTGGATCCGCGCTGGGCCCCCCTCCCTGGCGCGCGGAGCGCCAAAAGTTTCTTCTTATGCCGCTTTCTCTTGTCCGGTGCGCGCGGGGAGATCTCGCGGGAGGGCAAGCGGCACAGGAGTTCACACGGTCGGGAACCTTCCAGGAGTGAACAAAACACAGCGACACAATGAATCGTATATTCCCCAGGAAATCGGGGAAAATATTGGAAGAGCGGCGATGCACACGACCAATCCAAAATTTTCAAAAAGATTGGGAATCTTGGGATGCGTATTCCTGTTCATATATTTTTACAGGGCCGGGGACCCCGGAAAAGCGGCACACGGTGCCCCCCCCCCCCCCCCCAAACGAATTTCGGCCTCCCCGAGCCTTTGGGGCGCTCCTGCAGAGTGCTCCGTGTTTGTCCTGCGAGTGCGACGCGAGAAAAAAACCCCCACGACGGCCAAAGAGGGCCCCGAGACACCCAAAGATCTGCCCAAGACGCCCAATCTGGGCCCAAGACTGCCCAAGACGCGTCCAAGACGCCCCCAGAGACCCCCAAGAGGCCTCTCAAGAGAGCCCCGAGAGGCTACAATTGTTGATTGTCCTGTGTGTTTTTCTATGTGTTTTGCCCTCTCGCTTTTCCCGCTTCCCGACGCTCCACAATGGCCCAAGAGGCTCCCTAGATCGCCCCAGTACTGCCCAAGAGGCCCCCAAGAAGGCCCCAACACGGTCCAGGAGGGCTCCGAGACCGCCCAAGAAGCGCCCAAGACGGCCCAAGAGAGCACCAAGACGGCCCCAAGAGAGACCCAAGAGGGCGCCCAAACATTCAAAAACTATGTTTTCCGCCGCGAGAGGGCCCCAAGACGCCCGGAGAGAGCCCCATGAGGCCCCAAGAGGCTCCCAAGAGGCCCCAAGGAACCCCCAAGAGGCCCCCAAGAGGCCCCAAAAAGATCCCAAGAACCCCAAAACACCCCCAAGAGGCTTCAAAACTGCCTCCCAGAGGGCCCCGAGAGGCGCACCACGAGATCCCAACACAGCGGTCTCCCCCTCTCATTCTCCCTTCTCTTTGTCGTCGCCTTCGTCGACGTCGTCGCTGTCGTATCAAATGGCGCAGCGAGGCCATTCTTCGTTCAAACCACCGAAGGACCCAAGAGCTCCTCCTCCTCTTCCTCATTCTCTTCCTCCTCTACCTCCTCCTCCTCCTTCTCCTAATTCCCCGTGGTGTTTCACGTTCCGCCCCGCGAAAGGTCTAGCAGAAGCAGCTCCCCTCACTCTCCCAAGTCTCTGCTGCGGATTTCCTCCGCGACACCTCGGCTGCGCCCCAGATATCCACATAACCTGTCCTCTTCATCCTCTTCCTCCTTTTCCTCCTCCTCCTCTTCCTCCTCCTCCTTCTCCTCATCCTCTTAGCCCCTTTGCGCTCGAGTAGCGTTGCAGGAACTGTTCTTCAAAGGGGCGCGCGCTCCTGCGAGCCAATTTTGCGTGGCGACAAGATTCCCGCCGTCGTCCCAGAGCCAGCATGGCCCCGATTGCCTCTCGAACTGCGCGCTGGAACGATGGCTGGCCATGGCAAGAGCCAGATCGCTCGTTCTTCTAGCACCGCGGGAACACTCCGTCGTCGTGGAAGTGCTCGCAGTGCGGATGCAAGAAGAACAGGCAGCAGTGGCAGCAGTGCAAGCACTGCTGGTCCTGGCGCAGCTCGCCGTCCTTCGACATGCCTCCCTCGCCGCAGGGGGTCTGGCAAGGACAGTCGCAGCAAACAGGGCCTCAGAGTGCTCAGCCTCCTCCTGGTTCTTGGTATGGCTCGCTTCCTGCGCAGCCAGGCCCGTTGTTCCAGCAGTCAGGAGGGCCCCTCCCGCGCCCTGGAGGGGCCATGGCGGAGTCGGCCAAGCTCAGCGAGGTCATCGCCTACATGCGCTCAGTGGGTGACTCCGATGGCGCTGCCAAGTACCAGAAGACCCTGGACTCCAAGCACGTGGTGCAGAAGGTCGAACCCCCACTCCAGCAGCAGGTGGGTAAGGCCTTCCACGACATGCGGGCACTGGAAGGCAAGCTCAGCAAAGCAGTCACGTACTTCGAGAGGCTCCAGAAAGACCTGGACGCCCAGCGCATTGTGGTGCAGTCGTTCACGGAGGAGCTGTCCAAGGCTGAGCAACGCCACAAAGGTCTCGTTCAGCAGCTGGCCGAGCATGTGGGTGGCGAAGTTTCTGGAGAACAGCAAGCATCAACTCCTTCGATTCCTATCGAGGACATTCTCCAGGGCAAAGAGCTGCCTATCAATTTGGACTCGCCGTTGGCTCCCGAGGCTGAGTATGACCTCTCACCTGAGGACAAGAAAGAGGCAGAGATGCGGCTCAAGACGTCGCAGCAGTCGAGTGCCAAGCAAGTTCAGCAGCTACTTGGTGCAGCTGCTGAGCAGGCAGCCAAGTTTCGCGAGGATCAGAAGAAGCAGTTGGAACGCCTGGCAGGCGAGCGTCGTCGCGTCGCTGAAGGAGGCGATGAAGATGCAGGGGCAGAAGATGCACCAGCAGCTGACGGTGACGGCAATGGAGCTGCTGTACCCGAGTCGGCGCCTGGCACCCCCGCAGGTGGCGGTGAGCCTGCTGGGCAGCCAGCCGCTGCTCCTGGAGCCGCGACCGCGGGCCATGCTGATGCCGAGGATGTCCGCGCCCGAGCTCGCCGCGCGCTTCATCGAGCTTCCCCCCCTCCAGGCGCGTCGGCGTGCAGGGGGGATGCGATTTCAGCAACATCAAGCTCCTCAGCGTCGTGCTGGACATGCTGACCTGACAGCCTCGCCAGGCCCAGCTGCCAGCTTTCCTTTTCCGTCGGACCAGGGCCTGGATGGCCCCACCTGCTTTTGGAATCCTCCTCGTGAGTCTCATCACTCGGAGGGCCCTGAGGCGGCGTCCCCTTCTCGTCCCCGCGTTGCGTCCGTAGCGGTGTTGAAAAAAAAAAAAAAAAAAAAAAAAAAAAAAAAAAAAAAAAAAAAAAAAAAAAAAAAAAAAAAAAAAAAAAAAAAAAAAAAAAAAAAAAAAAAAAAAAAAAAAAAAAAAAAAAAAAAAAAAAAAAAAAAAAAAAAAAAAAAAAAAAAAAAAAAAAAAAAAAAAAAAAAAAAAAAAAAAAAAAAAAAAAAAAAAAAAAAAAAAAAAAAAAAAAAAAAAAAAAAAAAAAAAACGGCCTTGAGAAGAGCAGGGCCGCCGCGAACCCTGCTCTTTTTTGTTCTGATAAGTCGAACTCTTATTCTGTGGCCTATCGGCCGTTCTCCCGTCGCCCCCCTCCTGACATGGACGGCGCGTCGCGGCCTACATGTCGGTTCCGTGGCTTGTTAGCGGCCGTGCGTCGCACGCCCTGGAGGGCTGCGCGAATTTTGAATGGAGGACGGACGGCCCACACTTCCCTGCCAGCTGACTCCCCTTGTAAGCTGGCCAGTTTTGGACACAGATCGCCTTTTTACCCCGTCCTGGGCTTCCCAGGTGCGGGTAGCCCTGTGGAGATGGTGCCTGGCCCCAGGATCTCCCCCCCCCCCCCTCTCCCGTGCCTCACTCCTCCCTCTCCTGGCCAGGTCCAGGGGCCTGACGGGCTGAGCTCGGTGCAACTGTTGATTCGAAGTATGAATGTGAACTCGCGGGGCACGCTCAAGAAGCTTTTGCCTGACACGCCTGCCAACGTCGCGTTGGTGCAGGAGCATCGGCTGCTCCACGCCGAAAAGATTTACTCGGCTTCTCAGCGGTGCGCTCGAAATGGTTGGAAGTCGCCCTGGTGTCCCGCCTGTGAGACCGACTCGGACACTTCAGGAGGCGTCGCCGTGCTTGTTCGAGATTGGCTCGGCCTCATTTCTCCTGTGGAAGGGTTTGTCGTTTCCAAAGGCCACGCGATGGTGGCCGATGTCCAGGTCCCAGGGGGCTTCACTTTCAGGATCGGGAGCGTTTATTTGCACCGCGCGGAAGGCCTGTCGGAGCGAAGCTTGGAAGTGTTGGCCTCCTTAGGGGCGCGTTGTTCGGGGTTCCCTGGTTCGTTCGTGTTGGGGGGGGGGGACTTCAACCTTTCCCCCTCGCACATTACTGCTTCCAAGTTTGTCTCTGAATTGCAGGGCCAGCTGATTGATCCAGACGGCTGCACCTTCTTTGGGGATGGAGCCCCATCCAAGATTGTTTTTTTTTTTTTGCGCAGTGGAGGCCTTGGAAAGGCCGCTGCTTCTTGCGAAGTTGTTATGAGCACGGAACTGAGCCCGCACCGCCCTGTCGATCTCAAGTTCCACCCCGCGCTTGCTTCGTTGAAAGCTTTGAGTTTCCGAAAGCCCCCCCCCGCTCCCCTCGGATCCTGCGGTTGGTCCCAGGCCCCAGCAGCAGGACTGGAATCAGGTTCTGGACGTGGCTCAGGAGGGCCTTCGAGAGGTTGAACGCGGGCATGGTGCTATGGCTGCTAGTCTCCTCACCCTTGGCTACGGTGCCTGGGCTGATGTTGCGGAAGCGGAGCTGATTCCCATCTTAGGTGCCGACGTGATCAGGAAGGGGACGAGGAGTGCGGGGCCTCAGCTCATGTGGAGATCGGCGGTGGGACGGGATAGCAAGCCAAGGTATCCTGCCCACAGGGCAATAAAGTGGCCGGGGGCTCAGTTTCGTAGTTTGGTATCACTGCGCAGGGACAACCGAGGTTCGTGTGCGCAGGCGAAGGCCATCCACGCTTCTTTTCTGTGCTGGCCTGCCTCTGTCTCTTGCCACACGAAGGAGTATCAGAGCTCATTCGATCGTATCAAGAGCTTCGTGCTACAGCATCCCTCATCCCAGTGGTCGATGGAGGTGATTGCTCTTGGCGAGGCGCAGCTGGAGGGTGTTGAGACGACCCTGGCCGAGGCGGGCGCGCGGTATAGAGCCAGGTCCAATGCGGATTGGCGCTCTTGGTTGACCGCTGGCCTGGAAAAGGGGGCCAAAAGGGTCCACATCATCACTGAGGACCCTTCGCCCTGGAGGCCGACGACGACGTTGGCGGCGGACGGTTCGGTGGTGGCTGACCCGTTGTCTTTGCTCGCGAAAGAAGGAGACAAGTTCAGCAGTTTCTGGGGCCAGGCCTCTGGAGAGGCCAAGTGTGTGACGCTTGCTCAAGCGTTTCCTAGGGCGACTCCTGACCAGCTTCGAGCCGTGTCCAAGCGTTGCAAGGCGGGCTCGGCCGTCACTTATGACGGATTTGACTGCCGGCACTTCCACCTGCTTTGCGACGATGGTCTCACTGCTGTGGCTATGCTTTTCGAGCTGATGGAGTCGGTTGGAGTGCTGCCCAGACAGGTCTCTGCCGTCTTGGTCGCCCTCCTCAGCAAGCCGACTGGCGGCTTCAGGCCGATAGGGGTGTTCTGCTCTTGGCACAGGGTGTGGGGTCGCCTCAGGCGGCCCCACGCCCTGGACTGGGAGCGACACCGCCCCCGTCGGTACTGGGCCGCAGGGGCTTTCAGAGGAGCGTCAGATGTGGTGTGGCGCCAGTCAGTCCGAGCTGAGTCAGGCACTGCCAGGAAGCAGTGCAGTGCCAGTGTTTTTTATGACATGCTCAAATACTATGAAACGATCAACTTGGAGATGCTAGAAGATCGATGTCGTCGTCATAACTCTCCTGAAGTCATCACTAGGTTGCCGATCCATGCCTACAGGTGCGGCCGTTTCATCTCTGTTGCTGGCGTGCTGGACGGTCCCTTTTTCGTGATCAATGGGGTTGTTGCTGGATGCAGCTTTGCGACGTCGCACATCCGAGTTTTTGCGATGGATGCGTTTGACCAGCTCCCTCGGCACAAACATTTAGAGTTCGATGCGTACATCGATGACACGGGAGTTTCGAGTACGGGCAGTCATAAGCAAGTTGTCCAACAGATCGTGTCGACCTCTATCATGTTACATCACGTCATCACCAATGACATGGGTTGCCAGCCTTCTCTTGATAAGGTTTGCACGGTTGCCTCCAGCAAGAAGTTGGCTAATGACATAGCCGTGGCTCTTGGTCAGTTAGGGGGCAGTGTGCGAGATTCCACTGTCAACCTCGGTGTTGATTTTTGCGCGGGCCGATCGGCCCGCGTTTCTGGCAGGAATTCTAAGATGAAAGCCAGAGCTGCTCTCATGTGTCGCAAAGCTAGGCGTCTCAAGAAGCAGTCGGAGCATGCGGGTAGGGCGGCCCACATGATCGTCGCTGCTGGCCCCCTCGCTGGCGGGGCCTATGGAGCGGAGATCTTGTGGGTCAGCGACCAACAGCTTCTCGTGATGAGACGCCAAGCTTTGTCGACCGTGCGCCTTTTCGCCAAGAGCCGCTCTCTCACGGCTGTCAGCATTCTTTCGGAGGACCCCTGTTGGAGAGCGGCCAGTGCCCCGATTCTTCGATGGAGTAAAGGGATATGGATCACTCACACGAGGATATTTGATGGCTCTCTCTCCTTTGAAGACCTTCGGGCTGCGTGGAATGCCGCTTTCTCGCTGGATAGGGCCACGTGGCCCACGGTCAAGGGACCGCACTCTGCTCTCAGGCTTTCTTTGCTCCGTCTTGGGTGGGGGATGACCAACTTCATGACTGTGGTTGACGATAGGGGTTATCAGGTTTCCCTGGGCCTTACCTCCCCCCAAGTTGTTTGAAACGCTTTGCAAGGACGCCTACCTGAGAAGTCTGAAGCGGGACCTGGGTGGCAAGTGGGGGATTGGGAAGCGTTTGTGTTTAGACATCCCCAAATCTGCCTGCTCGTCTAAGAAGTTTACCCCTGCCCAGCAAGGTTGGATTCGGGCATGCACCAGCTGCGCCACATGGACAGCTGATCGTGACCCCAGTGCGGGATACCAAGTGGACCCGTTATGCCCCAGGTGTAGGGTCGCCCCCGACTCCATCGCCCACAGGCAGTGGAGCGGCCTTGACGAGGAGGTCTCTGAGTTGAGAGCTCAGTTGGTCCCCGCCTCTGTTGTTGCCGACGCCCTAGCGCCCCTGTCAACTGAAGCCAACAATGAGGATATTTGCCTTTACACTCGAGGGGCTGTCGCCCATCCCGCTGACTGGCTCCCCAGGCCAGCTCAAGAGGGTACGAACTCCCTTCAGTACATCTGGCACTGCAAAGAGCTCACCAGCCCTGAGGGCCCCAGGGCCCCCGCCAATGGAGAAATGCGGGGTCACCTCTTCATTGACGGGTCCTGCCAGCGCCACCCCATTAGAGAGCTCTCGAGGGCCTCTTGGGCTGTCTCAATGAATTCGGACGATGGGGAGTGCCTTGGAGAGGTTCGAGGCCCTGTCTGGGCCCACTACCCGCAGACCCCACAAGCCGCTGAGCTCTCAGCTAGGTGTGTAGTTGCTCAATTTATGATTTTTCCTTCGGCCCTCTATTCGGATTGTGTTAATGGTGCGCATCAAAGTGGGCTCCCCGAGGCGGAAAGATACTCGGGGAAGCGCACCTATTCGGGCATGATGCTTCAGGCCAACTCCTTTGAAGGTCAGCTTGTAGATGACATTGTGAAGGTCAAGGCCCACCTCAGTCTGGAAGGGGAGGGCCTGTCTGCCCGTGAGAGGTTTCTCCGCAAAGGGAACTCTGATGCTGACATTGGGGCCAAGCATGGCCTTTTGCTCCACCCGCCTGCCCCTGTGGAGATGGAGGAAGTGACTCGTCTGGTGGATGCCGCCCGTGCTCATTGCATTATTGCTGCCAACCTTCTGCCGCTATGGCCGAAGTTGTCCCTCGATGCGCCGTGCACCCCACGCGATCTCGCTCCCTCTTCGAGCCCCCCCCCCCCCCCCCGTGCCTCACCAGTGGGAGCGTTGGAGCGGCATTTGGAGGTGTGCTGTCTGTCTCCTGGGTCGAAGAGGGGCAAGGAGTTGCCCGCCTCCAGGGCGACGCGTTGCGTTTTCCAAATTGTATGCGGCTAAGCAGCAAGCGCTGGAGCACCGCACGGTGGGTTTCCATTGCTCCGACGGCCCAGTCTTGTTCATCTGCCTAAGATGCAAGTGCTACTCCTCTGGGGCCTCTGTCAGAGGCCTTGGCGGAATATGTGCACCCCCGCCGTCGCGTGCTGCTAGATATGGTTGGCGATATTTGCTTCCCGGCGACCACCCCCACTACTTCAAGCGGAAAGAACGGGTCACAGTTGACCTAGACAACTGTATGGCCTGTTTTGATCCATACGTCTTTGTTGAGGGCGTTGACAGACCGTCCGAAGTGGGAGGGGACTCGGGGGGTGTGACTGACGGGGGGGAAGAGGAGTGCGCGCAACGCCCTTGCGATGGCAAGGACCATCCGTCTGCTGCAGCGAGCTCCTCCCAGCGAGAGGGCCCCGCATGCGTGCGGAGTTGGCTCGGGCCCAAAGAAGTTGCAGCTCCGCAGCCTCCCTCTCAGGGACCACTCCTCACGCCTTCCTTCCTGGCGAGACGCCGTCAGGACGAGTCGGACAGCTCGGATTGATTCTCTGTGGCGCATGGCCGCCTTTCGTCTTTGTTTCTTGCACGGCCGATGCGACTGACCCCTTTGGCAGGCATCCGTGCTTACCCCCACATCTGGGGCGAGTCCGTCGGTCGTCCTGGCGCTGGCTGCACCAGGGGCTGTGGGCTCGTCGTCCTTTTGTGGGTGGTCGAGTTTTTCCCTGTGGCGAGGGTTCGCCTCTCTCTCTTTTGCGCGGCCCGATGCGACTGACCCTTTTGGCAGGCATCCGTGCGTCACCCCACATCTGGGGCGAGTCCGTCGGTCATCCTGGCGCTGGCTGCACCAGGGGCTGTGGGCTCGTCGTCCTTTTGGTGGGCGGTCGAGCTTTCTTTGCCAGTTGTTCTATGTATCGTGGTTGCAGCGTGCACGAGCGTCAGGCACCCCATTTCTAGGGGAAGGAGCGCGCACATCTTGGGTGCACCTCTTCTTGGCCCGAGCACGGGGGTGACTCCATCCCGACCGTGGCTAGGCGGATGTTGCTGTGGCTTTGAGCGTAGGTTCAGGGCCCCATCATCCTCCTTTTGGCGTGGGGTGCGCGTCTCGTGCGTGTGTGCGTTGCGCGTCCCACGGCCTGAGCCCTCCCCGTCTCGGTGCCGTCGTGGCCCTTGTGGGAGGGCGCTGTCTTGCCTTTTGTACTCCTGCACAGTCGACGACAATCGGCTCGAGATAGCGTCCAGTTGCAGTCTCCCTGCAGCTGGCCTTTTTCTTGCGCTTGCAGCTCGGGGTCCCCTTGGTCACGTGTGCCTGCCCCCTCTCTTAGAGATGTTGTGGCAGGTGCACGTTGTGCTTGGGCACTTGCGCGTGGCCTCGGCCCCGAGCTGCCTCTTCGGCGCTGTCGGGGAGTGGTCTCAGGCGACGGTGCTTAACTTTGGCACTGTTGCTTGCCCCTTTCCCACAGCTGGTAGGTCCCGCCCTGCCAGCTGGTTGCACTTTGCGGTGGACCTGTAGAGGTCAAAAAATTATCCTCATCCTCTTCATGTTCCTCCTCCCGCCTCGACTGAGCTTCTCGCAACACTCAATACGAACCGTCGGGGCCACGACGCCATCTCATCCGGACGCGCTGTTGGCGCCCTTGCCCACCTTACCGGAGAGGGCCGGCCGAATCTGAGGAGCCCCTGGGGGATTTCAAAACTTGTGCCGTTTCTTGCACTACCTTCGGGCCCCCTTGGCGGCCCGGGAAAAACCACTCCTAATTCGTGGGGTTCTCTCACCCTTTGCCGCTTGACTCGCAGAGAGGCCGAGCGGCGCCGCGCCGCGCCGCCAGGGATGGGGAGAATGGGGAGAGAAGTCGCGTCGAGGCTGGGCCCGCGCTAACGCAGGGCACAACCGTCGACTGGCGCGGGCCCAGGCCAGGCGGTGGGGCGAGCGCGAGTCGGCGTCGCGGAGCCGAGCAACCTCGCCGACGCCTCCCCCAAGCCTGGCGCTGGGCCAGCCCAGCCTCGACACAACTAGCAGCCACTGCGACGCCAGTGCGCTCGCGCAGCAGGGTCGGGCGGGTGGGGAAAAACGCATCCCGCCAGCGGGACGGCCACGCGTGAGACAAATCCCATTCACCTGCCACGAGAACGCGCTCGCGGGCGCGCAGGGTGGGGATCCGCCTCAGCCGTGAATAGCCGTCCCGCAGCATTAGAGACAAGCAAGAAGATAGCCAATAGGGGCCACAACGCTCGCGCGACTTCTCCCCGCGCTCAAATGCTGCCCAGAGCGCCCATGAGAAGTCGCGTCGAGGCTGGGCCCGCGCTAACGCAGGGCACAACCGTCGACTGGCGCAGGCCCAGGCCAGGCGGTGGGGCGAGCGCGAGTCGGCGTTGCGGAGCCGAGCAACCTCGCCGACGCCTCCCGATGCATGCTCGGCGGAACGACGCCCAAGCGCGCTCTAAGCAGACCGCAGATGCCTGGTCTGCTTGACTCACGGCCTGGGCGGCCCCTGCACCGCTTCCGCGGCGATCGGCGCGTCCTGCGCGCCACGCGCCGCCGCGAGCCCCGACCCCGATGCCTGCAGGGCGGCGCCTCGTCGGAATCGGAGTGCGCGATCTCGGCTTCTGCCGCCAGCACCATGGCTCGCGTCTTTGCGGCCGGGTACCTGTGCGCCGCCAAGCGCCGCGCCCTCGCGACCCAGGCAGCGCGGCCGTGCCCCCTGTCGGAATGGAGGGCCCGAACGCGGCCACAGATCTCCAACCCCCTTCGAAGAACAGCGCTGCTGGCCCCCCGGTGCGGAGTGCCTGCGTGCGAGAGACACGAACTGCGCGCGGGCCCTGGGTAGGCAGGGGACGGCAAGGGGAGCCCATGCCTGGTCGGCCCCGCCGCGCCTGAAGCAATGCGCCCCCCACTCCAATGCCCTATGGAGCCCGAGGTGGGCAGCGGCGAGCTTGACGCAAGCCAGCCCGTCCACGTAAGAGACGCCCGGCAGGAGCTGCTCGCCGGGCCGGAGCGAATGCCGAATGATGCAGACCGCACACAATCGTTTGCCCTGGAGCTGGCATACGCATACCCTCCAGACCTCGCGGCGCGGGGAGCCCGGGGCGCGCCCCGCCGCGCGCGCGCGCTCGGCCCGCCGGGTCGGGAGCCACTCTCCCCTTCCGCTGGCGGAATTGCACCTGCACCTGGTGCTTTCCTTCGTCTACGTGGAGCGAGACGGCGCTATGCCCAGGCGCATTCAGCCCCACTACTTCGGAGCCGAAGCGCAAGCATAACTGCCAGCATATGACGAAAGCGTCGGCCATATCGCCGCGTCCGATCTGCCAAACGCCAGGCCCGCGGGCCGGAACGCACGGCAGGCCGCTTAGTTCGAAGAGCGCGCGGCCGCGCCTCGCGCAGCCAATCCGACATCGCGCGCACGTTTTCGGCCGTGGCGCGCGCGCGAAATCTTTGCGCACCAGGCGGTTCCGCCTGCCGTCGATATCATGGGCTCGCGGCCGACGCGCGCGGCGGCCGTACCTTTCGGGCACCGAATACCAGGGTCCGCGTGTCCGCCAAAGACCCTGTGTCTGCGCGGAGCAGATGCAGGACTGAGCGAATGCCCTGCAAATAGTTCGACAGGGTCCCCGGGCGGCGACAGAGCGCCACCCTCATGTCCCGCGCGATGGCGCACGGCGGCCAGGGCGGGACGCCTGCCGCATCGCACGCCTGGCCGTTCAACTCCACCGCCGAGGCATACGGGTATGCCGAGAGCTTCCACGCGTGGAATTCTCGCCACAGCGCGGCCATCTGGATGCGGCGCATGCACTCCAGTCCTGCTCCTGACACCCGCAATTCCTCGGCGCGCCGACGAGGCGTTCCTGGCACCCGCCGCACGCCGATGTCCTGCCTCGCGCGCACCTCCCGCGGAATGCCGCCTTCGCTTATGAATATCGCGGGCGGAGCCTGGAGTTTCGTCAGCTGGCGGATTGCCTCTGCCAGCATCGGCGGCGCTGGTACCTCCGCGCCGCGCGCGGTGCACGAGGACGGTGGCGCCGCGCGGTGGTGCCTGCCGTGCCTGCCTTGCCGCTGAGAGCAACGCGAGGGCTTCTTGAGGCGTCGAACCCCCGCCGGGCCGGCGTTTCGCGCGCAAGCCCGGTGGCCGGGCGCGGGCGCTTGCCGCTTTTTTATTTTTTTTTTTTTTTTTCTTTTTTTTTTTTTTTTTTTTTTTTTTTTTTTTTTTTTTTTTTTTTTTTTTTTTTATTTTTTTTTTTTTTTTTTTTTTTTTTTTTTTTTTTTTTTTTTTTATTTTTTTTTTTTTTTTTCTTTTTCTTTTTTTTTTTTTTTTTTTTTTTTTTTTTTTTTTTTTTTTTTATTTTCTCGAGTAACGTTTCCGCCGCCTTCGCGCCCACGGGTCAGCGGGCGGCGGCCGGCCTTGCTAGCTCCGCCGGATGGGGCGGAGTTGCGCGCGCGCGCTCGACCTGGGAGAGCGATACCGCTGCATCGTCCTCCCGGGGCCGCTTTGCCTTTTCGTGGGTCAGCTTACGCGCGTGAGTAATAAGCGTCACGGTGAAGCACTCTGACCACTCCCGGAGGCACGGGAACACTTCCCTCGCCTCCTTCGCCGTGAATCCGGACAGGTCGGGGGGGATACGCCGCTCCTTCGGCTGCGAGCATGGATGTCAGACACTGCAGAGCTTCCGCGCCTACCGGATGCGAATCATTTTCGGGCGTCCACCGCGACGCGTGTGACAAGCACGCAAGCATGGCGCCCGCGGGCCCCCTCTCGCGGCGGGCCTGGTCGTCACGCGCTCGCCGCGCAAGCCGTTGCGCCCCCTACAAATTGCCCTGTGCTACTTGCTATGCATGCCCGCGCGAATGCCAGGGCGCCGCGCGGGGCCATGGCCACGCCACTCGGGTGAAGCCCTCGCGGTGCATGGCCGCAATCGCGGCCGCCTTCGTGGCGGGCCGCGTAGGGGCGTCTGCCACGTTGAGCGCGGATGGCACATACCACGCGCTCAGGAGGCACCGCGCGGTCGCTGCTGCGAACCAAATATCTTCCACGAGCGCGTTATAATCTGCCTGGCGCGAGGTCCCGCGTAGGAGCACCCCGAGCGCGGCCTGGCGCGGTCAGCGGAGCATCGCACGGGCAGCTCGGCGACCCGCGCCCGGCCGCGCCTTCGAATCGACAAACAACACGATTTCCGCATTGCGCAGCGTCGCGAGCAAATGATGCAAGGCGCAAACGGCCGCGACGAGTTCCCATGCCGCGACCTTTCGCAACACGGCGGGCTGTCCGCCAGGCTACGCGTGGCCGGGGCGCCCCCGCCTGCGTCTTGCGGTGCTTCGTCCACCGCTTGATCGACGAAGGCACATCAGCCGCTGCTTAGCGCTTACCGCTGGGCCCAATGATGACCCACGCGAGCCTGCGGAGGCGGGGCGGGCCGGGCAATGCGGGCGCCGTTCCAAACAGGCGCGCGCGTATGTCGCCTGCCGCCGCCCGTCGCGTCGGAATAGACGAGGTAGCGTGGCCGCTCCGGGGTCACCCGCGGGGGCACCGCTCGTTCCGGCGCGCTCCGGAGGAAGCGCAGCCACCATTCCAATGCCCCGCGGAGCCGCGACTTCAACCTCCATCCCCGCTGCTGCGCGTGCCTGAACAGCGGGGCGAGGTATACCCGGGCACCTGCCGTCGCTCTCGCGCGCGCGCGTCGCTCGCGCGCGGGAGCTTGGGCGTGCCTCTGCCGAACACCGCAGAGGAGCCCCATCCGAGTCTGCCGGCAAGTTTTGATGCCGCCGCCGGCGACATTCTCCCTGCCTCCAGCACCCACTCGAGCTCTTGGATCCATTTGTGGCGCTTGTCGCCACCGATCGCGAATACTAACGAGAGCTCATCGCCCGATCCGCGCACTTCCGCGTCGACGCCGAGCACAGTGGCCCTCGGCTCGGCAACAACGCGTTTGCCGGCGTCCAGGCGCCAGCCCAAGAGGTCTTCGACGACCGCCCTCAGGACCTCTGCGGCATCGCGGGGGCCGCCCGTGCCGGGCCCCCTGTCCGCGTCGGCCCGGAACAGATCGTCCACGAATCGGCCCGAAGCGAGCGTGAACAGCTTGGCAAGGATGGCCTGCCGCGCTCGCGGGGCGCTCGCCGCGCCGCCGCGGCGCTCGCGCCTCGCGCCTGGAGCGCCGCCCCAACGCGGTCCCAAGCGCATCCGCTGCCCACGGCGCAGAAGGGGCAGCTCAAGAGTTGCAGACAGTAGCCCTCGCGGGCTCCCTTGGCCCATACCGAATGGGCCAACGGGAGGTCGGCGCCTCGCACGGGCAACGTTTTGTAAGCACCGATGAAATCTTCTTTGCTCAGCACCGGCGTGCCGGCCGCGGCCGCGATCCGCGCCAGCTCGACCAGAGCATCGAGAAAATCCACCCTACGCGCGGTCGCGGCGACACGGGAGAGCGGACAGCGCGCGCGAGGGGCGGGGGGGGGGGGGAAAGGGCCCGCCTGCACCTCTCGGCTGCGGCGGCGCAGTCATTAACGCCCGTGGCAGTGAAATCGTCGATCGCGCGTGCCTGGACGCGTTGGCTCCCGGCGCGGCGCCCAGGGGAGGGGACGGTGCATGCCGCGGCGAATGCGCCATTCCTTGCGTATCCATTCTTCCAACTTCCAGCGCCATCCCTCGTCTACCGGGAATCGCGGGTTTAACACCGCCCCGCGTGGCAGGTCGGACAACCGGACCCACGCTGCCTGGCCCGCGGCCACCTGCACGCTCGCGGACGTCGCAGCATGGGCGACTGTCCCCGCTGGCTTGCGCGGCGCGCGCCTCTTCGTCTGCTTTATCATGCAAAATCTGGGTGACTTCCGCGTCGGTCCCCAGATCCCGAGACACGCGCTCGAGGGTGGCGGCGTTCAAAGTGTCCGCTCGGCTGCGCAACTCGGATGGGCATTCGGCTCCCTTGGGGGTCACGGGCGCGTTCATGCCCGAACGCGGCAGGACCCCCACTAGCGGGAAGCCCCGCTCCAAGTCACGCGTCAAATACTCGTCGGACGCCTCAAGCACGGAGCCGCGCCCCGCTGTCGCGCGCGCGCGCTGCGTCGCCGGTCACCCCAGCAGCTTGCATCATTTCGGCCAAAAGCAACAAGTTCTTGTCAGGCCCAAGGACGGAGCGCACATGCCATGGTAACTTCGCATAGCGTGCCTCGCCCGACCGCGCTCTCCGCCGGTGCTTCGCGGTTGCGGCGTGCCGGGCGGCGCCTTCCATTCTGAAGCCGTCACACGTTTGCGCTCTCGCCAAAATTGCAACGCCGCCTCGCGCCTCTCTTGCAAGAGTGCGTCGCTCGTCTGGCTCGCCGCCACCGCCGCATCGCGCTCAGGTCCCGCAAGCGGCGCTATCTCGCGGACTCGCGGCAAGTGTGCCGCCCAGGCGGCGTGGCAAAGAGGGCTCATGCCCGCCCTCTTGTCTTCGTCGTCGAGCAACGCATCCACGGCGGCTTTGATCTGCGCGCGCGCGCTTCGCGGCTCAGCCCCCGTAGAGTGGCGGGCAAGGGCCTCTTCAAATGCGCAGCCGGCATCGTGGATTTGCTGGGGGCAAAGGTCGCCGCCCCCGCCTTCGGCGCCGTCGTCGGAAGCAACATCCGCGTCCTGCGCTGCGCTCGCCGCGGGCGGGGCGGTCTCGCGCGCGGCGCACTGGCGGCGCCTCCTGCCCCTCGGGCGACGGCCCGCGCCACACTGCGCCCTCGCCGCTGTCGGCAGGGTGCACTGGGGAGGCCCCGTCGTCTGCATCACTGGCTGGCGCGGCGCCCCCGCGGGGGGGCGCGCGCGCGCGCGCGGAGCGCGCCTCGGGCGGGCGAATAATTCGCATGCACAGCGCCGGCGCCCTGGCTTCACCACCGCCAGGACTCCTTTCGCTCAGGCTTGTGCCACGAGCTCCCCGCGTCCTTGGGAGCCCCTCCCTTGCCGGCCTTTCCGCCCCCCTTCTTGCTGAAGGTATCGCGGCGGGGGCTGCGCGAGCGCTGGCGGAGGACAGGGCTCACCGGGGTCCGTGGCTTCGCCGCCTCGCGCGCCGCGACGCGTGCTCGTGCTCGCGGGGCGCGCGCGCGCGGGCTCGCGCCTGGTCGCGCCGGTCGTTGCCGCCTTTCTTGCCCCCGCCCTTGGCGAACGCCGCCTGGCGGTCCGACTGCTGGACTCTCTCCTACAGCGCGCAGCGCGATGCACGATGCCAGGGCGGCGGCCACTCAAAGCGCTGCGCTCCTTGGCGGCGCGCAGAATGTCCCACGACAACGCAGTGAACGAGGCCGTCGCATCCTCGTCGCCGTGTTCCAAGTCTTTCGCCACTTTCTGGCGGAGAAGCAAATCGCACGTGTAGGAAACCTGGACGCGGCGCGGGCTCCCGCGCGCGGCTCCCTGGGCATCGGGCCCGCCGCTCCGCGGACGCGCCTTGACGCCCCCGTGCTCCTCGCTCACGCGCGCGAGCTGGTACATGTATCCCAATAGCACGACGGGATCAAACACTTTGGACAGGAAGCAGCGAAGCCCCCACTCCATTACGTGGGCCTCGCGCCACGGGGCGCGCGTGGGCGCGCGCGCTGCGCTGCGTCGCGCGCGACCTGGAAGTGCGCATAACCGAGAAATTCCATTCGGTCCAGGGCCGCACCCGCGCGGTTCGCCGCGGTGACGGCCGACGCGCGATCGCGCCACGAGCCCGCCCCCGCTGGTACCGAGTCCAGCTTCGGCATTCGCGCCCATTGGGGCTTGCAGTGGTCCTGCGCGCGGAGCAATCGGCGAAACGGAAGCTTGTCATTGCGCGTGCCGCCGAGCAGGGAGCCTGCAGGCTCTCGCCCTCGGCGCTCCCAAGGTATGAGCGGCCATGGGACTGGGCCGTCCGGCCCGCGGCCGCGAATTTGCGCATCGACTCCTCGGTCGGCAATCCCTCACGGGGGAACTTGCCGAGCCAGACCTCGCGCACACGGTCCTGCCGAGGCGCGTATCCCCGACCAATGCCGCCCGCGCATGCGAAAACGCGGCGCGCCTCCATGGCAAACGCCAGCGGCTTCTCCCGCTTTTCTTCGAGCAATTCCTTGCTGGCCTTCACGTTTTCTTCCATTGCCGCCGCAATCCGCGTCGTCTCCTCCGCGGGCTTGGCGGCCGCCTCCGCCGGGGCCGATTGCTGACCCTCCTGACGGCGCGCCGTGCGGCGGCCCGCGTCCTCGCGCACCAACGGGGCGGGGGCCTTCCGCCCGAAGGCTTCCATCGCTCGCGACTGTGTCCGCAGCGCCATATTGATGTGGCACGGCTTAATCGCGAAATCGCGCCACTCCGCGGAAGAATCGCCCGCAAACGGCTTCGCGCCTGGCTTCAGGGCCGCAGTCAACATATCGCGCATGGCCGCATCCGAGTAATCAATCGGGCGGACCGCCCCGATCGCTTCGGCCATCAGGCGCGCGACCGTGGTGCACAGCACCAGCTCGGGATTGGAATCCACTGCCCCTCTGTTATGAGGCCGTTGTATAGGAGAGGGAACAGAGGACACAGTGTTTACACAGTTTTAAGGAATTAGTGAATTCAGCATGGGTCGGGCTTGAAGTGCCTCGAAGAAAGCGCGCGCACCCGAATCGCAGACATATGGCTATATGCGGACCCGGGACACTTTGCTTCCCGTCGTCGTCCTCGCCCTTGCTCCGTTCCCCTTCCTTTCTTCCCCCCCCTGGATGGTGTCGAAAGCGTCCGCGGCTCGGGCGGGGGGGCGCCCCTTCCCACCTCCCTTATTATTCCTCGTTCCTCTTTGCCTCCTTGCTCCACCGTCCGTCGTCCTACCTCGTCCACCCTCCTTGTTCGAAAAGTGAAGTCCCTGGTGCCGCGTGCCCGCGTCAGCGGTAAATGCTTTTCCGGTATCCGCGCACAGCGGCGCAACCAAACAGAGGGGATTGCCAATGCGAGAGTTCGGGGCGCACCCAAAATTCGGGCGGCACGGCCGCCGAGCACAGTCGCATCGCTAACATGTAAATTATAGGTGCCGGCGGCAAGGTCCGCCCCCCTGCCAGAGCAGTGGTCTATATGGCGACGCGTGGAGCTTTGACTGTTAAGAGGTCCATGACATGTGACATCTCTCGTGTTTTCGGACTGCCGCGCGGCATTCTTTGGGGTCCTTCGAGGCCTTTTGGGGCGTCTTCGGGCCGTTGGGGGCCGCTTTGGCGCCGCGTTACACCGCGGCCGCCCTGGGCCAGGGAAACGTGTATTTGCGGTTCTCTCCGGGGCGCCCTGGGCCGGGGAAGTGTGTATTTGCAGTCCCCCCCAGCTGGGCATGTCAACCTCGGTTCTGGGCCGGCAAAGTCGGGGCGCCCTCAAGGTGGCGAGCGTTTACCTTTTCGAAATACACAGATCAAGGTGTGATCTGTGTACACAGTTTGTGTCTTCAACTGTGTATTTTCGTGTGTGGGCCGACTGTTTACACAGATCGTGGTGTGATCTGTGTAGACAGATCTCGTTCCCATCTGTGTATTTGGAGTGTGTCCCTCGCGGGTGGTGTTGAATGGGCGGGAACTTTCGCGTTTCTCTTCCGGCTGGTCCAGGGGGGCGTCGTGCGCGGTCGAAATACACAGTTCGTGTCTCCAACTGTGCATTTGTTGCGCTCCGTTCGCTGGAGTGGTCTCTGGGCGGGAGTTTCCGCGGGTCTCCCGGCTGGTCCAGGAGGGGGCCGCGGTCTGGGCATGCAAAGGCGCGGGGGGGGTGGAGATGGTGGGCTGTGGGAAGGAAGGGGTTCGATAGGAGGGGTGGCCGAGGGGCCAAGGATGAACGGGACTGGACGAGAGCGGAAGAAATGAGCCCAGGAGGATGTGGATCATCGGTGTCAGCATCGCGAGGGCGAGGGAGGTGGGGGAGGCAGAAGTTGGGGGCATGATGTGCACTAGGGCGCAGAGGATGGGAGGAGGGCAGGCATGTGGACGATGGGGGAACGAATCCGGCGCAGGAAGACGACGAGGAACGACGTGAATTGGCACATGGGGGGTGAGCAATGTGGATGAAGGGCACGATGAGGACCGGGGCGTTCGGAGGGGCATGAGGAGGGTGGGGCCACAGCGAAAGGATATTTGGAAGAGGCGGGGGGTGGGGCATGAGTTCGAGGCGGGCGCCAGCTAACGATTAGCTGAACAGTGTTTTGCGTGTCCGTGCGCCCCCAGAACACAGTGACTTGTTGCAGAACTTCATGATTTGGGTAATCGTGCGCTTCGTGCTTCAAGGCCAAAGGTTCGAGTCCGCGACGCCCCATGGCGTCGCGATGATGCCGCCCCGATTTGCCAGACCGCAGATGCGCAGATACGCAGAATATGTGTTGCAACGTTTGTGTCATGACCCTCTCTATACTAACAGACCCACGTTGGAATCCAAGCTCGGGAGCTGGCGATGCGTCCCCCTCCGCCGCGTTGGCCGCTGCGACGAAGAGGACCCAATCGGCCTTGCGCGCCGCTGCGAGTGGGCCCATGCCCGCGGTAGACGCACGGAGACGCGCGCGCGCGCCCCGATGGCATTTTTGTCGGCGCCGAATGCGCCAGCAGGCAGATCGCCAAGCAACTCAACGATGTCTGAGCGAGCCAGCGCCATGGATGCTGCGCGCGCGTCGGAAAGCGCCGTGCACGTATCCCCCTCGGCGTCCTTATCGCGCGCTGGCGGTTGCACATGACATGACCCGCAGGCACCCAGCGCAAGAGGGCAGGCAAACGCACGCCGCAGGCATACTGCGCACCGGGGCTGACAGGCAGCATCCGCAGGCATACTGCGCACTGGGCCGGCATACGGCAGCCGCAGGCGTACTGCGGACAAGGGCCGGCATACGGCACACACTTGCAGGCATACTGCAACGCACGCAGGCATGCTGCGCTATGGGGGGGGGGCCGGCATACGGCACTCGCAGGCATACTGCGCTTAATGGCCGGCATGCGGCGCCCACTTGCAGGCATACAGCCGCGCGCGCAGGCATACTGCGGAGAGGGGCTGACAGGCAGCAATCGCAGGCATACTGCGTACAGGGCCGGCATTCGGCATTCGCAGGCATGCTGCGCACAATGGCCAGCATACGGCACACACTGCAGGCATACTGCACAGAGGAACGATTGCCGGCGTACGGCATCCGCAGGCATACTGCGTTCAGCATTCGGCGCGCACTTGCAGTACAGCGCAGGGGACAAGTGGCCGGCATACGGCACCCGCAGGCATACTGCGCACTGGGTCGGCATTCGGCCCAGGATGGCCCGTACTCATGTGTGTCCTGACCTTCGAGCCGCAAAACCGACGAGGGACGTAGGTGCTCTCCACGAAGTAGACGCGCGGACCTGTGGGGGAGGAGGGGAGGGGAGGAACCTGCAACGGGAGAGAGAGGCGGCGGAGCGGCCAAGCGAACGCGCGCGCGGGAGGAGGGGCGAGGGGGGGAACCAGCGACGGGAGAGAGAGGCGGCGGAGCGGCCAAGCGAACGCGCGCGCGGGAGGAGGGGGGGGGGGGGAACCTGCGACGGGAGAGAGAGGCGGCGGAGCGGTCAAGCGACGCGCGCGCGGGAGGAGGGAGGGGGGGGGGGGAACCTGCGACGGGAGAAAGAGGCGGCGGAGCGGCCAAGCGAACGCGCGCGAAAAACGCATCCCGCCAGCGGGACGACCACGCGTGAGACAAATCCCATTCACCTGCGACGAGAACGCGCTCGCGGGCGCGCAGGGTGGGGATCCGCCTCAGCCGTGAATAGCCGTCCCGCAGCATTAGAGACAAGCAAGTAGATAGCCAATAGGGGCCACGACGCTCGCGCGACTTCTCCCCGCGCTCAAATGCTGCCCAGAGCGCCATAAAAGAAACGGAAAGGGAGGAGAGGAAGAGGAGGAGGAACAGGAGGCGGAGGAGGAGGGGGAGGAGGAGGAAGACGAAAGGAAAAGGGGAAGGAAGAAAAGGAGATAACGGAAGTAGTCTAATCCGCTTCGCCAGAGATATGCTCGCAACTCCGACCTCAAAAGCGCCTTGCTTCGCATCGGTCCCGCCGTTTTCGCTTGAGACATCATCGCAGCTCTGGGGCCCGAGACACTCTCAGTTGAGGTGTTCCAGCCACTGTCGCCTGAGACACTCTCGCAAGTCTCACTTCGGAGGTGCCTTGCACCATGGTGGTTCTGCCACTTTCGCGTGCGACTTCTCGCAACTCTAAGTTCAAGGATGCCCTGAGCAGAGGTGTTCAGACCACTCCTCGCTTGAAACTGCCTCGCACGGCTGACTTCGGATATGCCCTCCCCTGAGCGGAGGTGTTCAGGCCATTTTCACCCGGGACGTCCTGGCAACACTGACCTCGGCGACGCACTGTCCCACGGTAGTCTGGCCACGTTTGCCTGAGACCCTCGCGCCTTATAGTGGCGCGATGATATGAGCACCTGGTCAGGCCACTACCGCCTGATATACGCATGTGTATGCGCACACATAGTTACACTGACCATTTGCATATACATGTACATATCCATACAAACGTATACATATATTTACATATGTACTATGCATTCATAGACGCATGTGTGTGCGCATGTACGCACGCTCGCACTCCGCTAGCGTGCGGATGCCAAAGGACCAAGGTGCATGGCGCGCAGCGCCAATGCAGTCTTGTATTCCTATGTATATATCTTTACAGGGCCGGGGACCCCACAAAAGCGGCACACGGTGCCCCCCCCCCCCCCCCAACGAATTTCGGCCTCCCCGAGCCTCTGGGGCGCTCCTGCAGAGTGCTTCCGTGGATCTCCGGTCCTCCTGGACCCCCCAGGCAGGTCTGTCCTGCGAGTCCGACGCGAAAAAAAAAGCCCCCACGACGGCCAAAGAGGGCCCCGAGACACCCAAATATCGGCCCAAGACGCCCAATATGGGCCCAAGACTGCCCAACAGGCCTCCAAGACGCCCCAAGAGACCCCCAAGAGGCCTCCCAAGAGAGCCCCGAAAGGCTGAAATGGTTGATTTTCCTATGTGTTTTTCTATGTTTTTGGCCTTCTCGCTTTTTCCGCTTCCCCACGCTCCAACACGGCCCAAGAGGCTCCCTAGATCGCCCCAGTACTGCCCAAGAGGCCCCCAAGAAGGCCCCAACACGGTCCAGGAGGGCTCCAAGACCGCCAAAGAGGCGCCCAAGGCGGCCCAAGAGAGCACCAAGACGGCCCCAAGAGAGGCCCAAGAGGGCGCCCAAAAATTCAAAACTGAGTTTTCCGCCGCGAGAGGGCCCCGAGAGGCCCCAAGAGGGCCCCATGAGGCCCCAAGAGGCTCCCCAAAGGCCCCAAGGAGCCCCCAAGAGGTCCCCAAGAGGCCCCAAAAAGATCCCAAGAGGCCCACAAACAGCCCACAAGAGGCTTCAAAACTGCCTCCCAGAGGCCCCCGAGAGGCGCACCACGAGTTCCCAACACGGCGGTCTCCTCCTCTCATTATCCCTTCTCTTCGTCGTCGCCTTCTTCGTCGTCGTCGTTGTCCTCGTCCCCATCCTCTTCCTCGTCTTCCTCCTCCTCCTCCTCCTCCTCCTCCTCCTCCTCCTCCTCCTCCTCCTTCCCCCCCTCCTCCTTCTCCTCATCCTCTCAAGCTCTTCCGGTTCAGCTCAATCGGCACAGGACTGAGGAGGAGAAACAGGAGGAGAAGCAGGAGGAAGGGTGGGAAAGAAACGGGCACAGGAGAATACGAGGACAAATAGAACGAGGAGCACTTTCGCGTGCGACTTCACGCAAGTCTAAGTTCAGGGATGCCCTGAGCAGAGGTGTTCAGACCACTCCTCGCTTGAAACTTCCTCGCCCGGCTGACTTCGGATATGCCCTCCTCTGAGCGGAGGTGTTCAGGCCATTTTCACCCGGGACGTCCTGGCAACACTGACC
>CAUYUJ010000033.1:12500-22500 GCA_963575745.1 Prorocentrum cordatum | reverse complement strand
CTCACAGCCGAAGGCTCCACAAGTCGGCAAACCAACTACAGTGACAGGCGAGGTACCGCCAGGAGCGCAGAACCGCAGACGCCGAAAACATTAGAGTCAATGAGATGGTTGTAAAGGCGGGGCCCCGACGCCACGCAGACATGCACGCCCGGAGCGGAGCCTAGTACGTGCGGGCTGTCATGCGAAACCAAGACGAAAAAAATAACTCTGACCACTAAGGCATGCACGAGAGAAAGGAAGAGAAAGAGAGAGAGAGAGAGAGAGAAAAAAAAAAAAGGAGGCGCGGACACGCGAAGGAACCGCAGCGCCGCCCGACGCAAAAAGCCGCGGCGGCCTCACAGAATCACGCAGGAGTCGGCCTGGAGGGACCACTCGGCGGCGCCCAGCGTCGACCTGTCGTTGGTACTGGAACCACTCGCCGAAGTTGAGGTGGCGGCGCGACTCCGCCGTGGTGGACCCCATCATGGTGAGCGACGTTACCCACCTGGAACGGGCTGCTGTTGCCCATCGAGCTGCTCAACGTCGTAATGCTGGAGCCCGTCTTGTTGCTGTTTCATGGTGATGGGATCCCTGAGGCTGCCAGCCCAGATACTAGAGTCCATAGTGCTAGGTGCTGGCGTGGTGCCCGAGTGTGTCATAGAGGTCAGTGGTAGCGCTCAATTCCGTACTGATTGACCACGATGTGGTGCTTGACTCCGTCATGGCGGACGCCGTGGAACACTGTTGATTCGGGCAGCTCCCGGGTGCGGCGCTGGCGTCGGTGGTGGCGTCGGCGCTGGTGTTGGCCCTGGCGCTAGCGCTGGCGCCGGCCCTGGCGTCGGCGCGGGTGTAGGCGCTTGCGTTGGAGTCAGCTGAGGCGCAGGTGATGGTGCTGGCGTCGTTGCTGGCGTCGGCGCTGGCGTAGTCGCCAGCGGTAGCGCCTGGAACACTGGTGAGTCGGGTAACACACCGGCACGCTGGCGTCGGTGGAGGCGCCGTCGCTGGAGTGGCATAGGCGCACGTGCTGGCGTCCGTGCTGGCGTCGGCGCGGGTGTATACCGAAAGTCGCGCTGCTCGACCGGCGCACGCTCAAACTGCTGCTCACCTTCGTCGTGAATCTCACCGTGGAACTGGTCGTGGATGTCGCCGTGCGGCTACTGGCACTTGGGGTGCAACTCGACAGAAGTCAAAAGTGCATCGAAATACCAGTGCAATTAGCAGTCGCGCTGCTCGTGCTGCCTGGGCTCACCTCGCTGCTGGCTGGTGTCGTGTAGCCCCTCGTGGAACTGGCCGTGGATGTCGCCTTGCTACTGCTGGCCTGCGCGGTGCTGCTCGAGCACGTTACAGCCGTACCTATGCTATTAGAAACGGCGCTGCTCGTCCAGACAGTGCCCACACTGCTCCTCGCGAAGTAGGCGCCTGCGCTGATGTAGGCGCAGGCGTTGGTGTCACCGGCATAGGCGCCGCATTGGTGCTGACATCGGTGCTTGGTGCCGGCGTAGGCGCAGGTGTTGCTGCTGGCGTCGGTGCTGACGTCGGCGCTGGCATAGGCGCCGGCGTTGGTGCTGGCGTCGGAGCTGGCGTCGGTGCGGGTGAAGGCGCTGGCGTCAGTGCCGGCGCAGGCGCCGACGTAGGAGCTGGCGTCGGTGCTGACGTCGGTGCTGGTGTAGACTCCGGCAATGGTGCCGGCGTAGGCGCAGGCGTTGATGCTGTCGTCGGCGCTGGCGTCGGTGTCGGCGTAGGCGCCGGCATTGGTGCTGGCGCCTGTGCTGGCGACGGTGCTTATGTCGGTGCTGATGTAGGCGCTGGCGACAGTGTCAGCGTAGGCGCAGGCGTTGGCGCTGGAGTCGGTGCTGTCGTCGGTGCTGGGGCAGGCGCTGGCGTTAGTGCCCGCGTAATCGCCAGCGTTGATGCTGGCGTCGGTGATGGTGCCGGGCCGGCGCAAACTTCAGCGCAGGCGCTGGCGTCGGTGCCGGTGTAGGCGCTGCCGTTGGTACCGACGAAGGCGCTGGAATTGGTGCCGACGTCGGCGCCGGCGTAGGTGCGGACGTTGGAGGAGGAGAAGGAGAAGGAGGAGGAGGAGGAGGAGGGGGAGGAGGAGGAGGAGGGGGAGGAGGAGGAAACGGAGGAGGGAGGAGGAGGAGGAGGAGGAGGAGGAGGAGGAGGAGCAACCACCAAAGCCCGCGCGCGACGAGGCCACGCAACACGCCGCCCGTGCGCAACCGTGGCCCGCTACCCAGAAAGCCCGCCGCCCGCGGGGCGGGAGGCGAGGGGAAGGAACAGGGGAGAGTGAGGACCGCACCCCCCCCCCGCCCATCCACCCCCGCCAGATCCCCCACTCCCGAACTTCGGGTCCCGAACTGGTGAGGGGATGAGGGGGAGGAGGAGGAGGAGGAGGAGGAGGAGGAGGAGGAGGAGGAAGAGAAGGAGGACGTAGGAGTATGATGAGGAGAGGAGGAGGATGAGGAGGGGAGGAGGAGGAGGAGGAGGAGGAGGGGGCGGAGGAGGGAAGCGCAGGAGGTGGAGGAGCAGGCGGAGGAGGAGCAGGAGCAGGAGGAGGAGGAGGAGGAGGAGGAGGAGGAGGAGGGGGAGGAGGAGGAGCAGGAGCAGGCGGAGGAGGAAGAAGAGGAGGAGGAGGAGGAGCAGCAGCAGGAGCAGGAGCAGGAACATGAGGAGGAGAAGGAGGAGGAGGATTGAGGAGGAGAAGGAGGAGGAGGAGGAGGAGGAGGAGGAGGAGCCGCCGGAGACCCGAGCTGCGACCCCAAAAACAAAGGGGGGAGGGATCCTGTGATCTGGGCGTTGCAATCTTTTCCCCCCGGCTATCGCGCATGGAGGCGGCCTGGGAAATGCCACTAAAGGATGGGTCTAGGGCCTTCCCTGACTCCTGATCCGCCCTACTTTGGGCAATTTCGAAAGTAGGGCGGAAATTTCCGCCCTACTTTTGAGGCCCCTTTGAGCGTCGATTTCCGCCCTTGAGGCTCCTTTGGCGTCGATTTCCGACACAATTTTAGGTCGGAAAATCATCCAAAGTACGGCGGATCAGGAGCCAGGGTTGGTCGTGAATTTTCGCGATGTTGCATTTTTTCGCGACGTCGGATCACAAGGGCGGAGGGAGGAGGGAGAGGAAGCAACGAGGAGGAGGGAGCAGCGAGGCGGAGGGAGGGGGGAGGAAAGGGCAGCGAGGAGGAGGAGGCAGGGAGGAGGGAGCAGCGAGGAGGGAGCAGCGAGGAGAGGAGCAGGGAGGATGGAGCAGTGACCAGTAGGATGAGGAGGAGGAGGAGGAGGAGGAGGAGGAGGAGGGAGCAGGGATGAGAACAGGGGAGGGAATGGCAGTACCCTGGGGGCGCCGCGTTTCTCCAGAAAGAGCACCGTGGGAAGACAACTGGCTGAGAATCCTCCATCGTGCCAAGACACCACTCTTTGGACTTCAGCGCCGCGAAGCAACCTCATTGTCGCGTCCTGACGATGCTGCGTCGCGCCAGAACACCGTTTCTGCGACCTCAACACCACGGATCACCTTGACTGCTGAGACCTGACAATCCTCAATCGTGCCAGACCACCACTTCTGACACGTCAACCATAAGAGCACGTAGAACTGTTGTACATTTACGAAACGAATATGCGCGGCGCTACGGCGAGAACCGCATTTTGATAACAACCCTCCATCCGTGAAGCTCCTGCAAACTTCAAGGACGAATGTGCGCGGCGCCAAGGTAAGATCCACATTTTGAAGAACACCCACCCTCCATCCGTGAAGTTTTTGTTAACGGTTGGAACGAATGGGCGCGGCGCTAAGCAGAGAATCACATGTTGAAACCCACCCGCCTTCCGTCCGTGAACCTCTTGCAGAACCTTTTCACAACCAAGCGAGAACCACATTTTGGTCTCTCCCGCCGTCCATCCATAAAACTCTTGCAAGCTTCAAGGACGAAAATGCGCGGCGCCGAAGCAAGATCCACATCTTGAAAAGCATCCGCCCTCCATCCGTGAAGCCCTGGGAAACTTTTGAAACAAGTGGGCGCGTCGCTGAAGCGAGAATCACATTTTGAAAACCACCCGCCTTCCATCCGTGAAACTCTGGCGGAACCTTTTTACAAGGAATCTGCGCGGCGCCGAAGCGAGAACCACATTTTGACCTCCCCCCACCACACACCCATGAAACTCTTGCAAAGCCGTTTACAACAAATTTGCGCGGCGCTAAACCGAGAGCCACATTTTGAAAATCACCAGCGTTCCTCCCGCGAAACGATGGCAAACTTTCATAACGAATGCGCGCTGTTCTTACGCGAATGCCAGATGTTGCAATCTGCACGCCGTTCATCCGAGAACGCCCTGCACAATTTTTAAGACCAATGTGCGCGGCGCCAAAGCGAGAACCACATTATGACAACCACCCGCCCTCCATCCGTGAGGCTCCTGCAAACTTTTGAGACGAATGCGCGCGGCGCGTAGGCGAGAACCACATGTTGAAAACGGCCCGCCAAGCATCCGCGAAGCCCCTGCACACTTTTGAGATGAATGCGCGCGGCGCTATGGCGAGAGCCTTAGAGCAGGCCCTACCAACACAGAATAATCATAGAAATGGCGAAAGAACCTCAGGCGATTCGGCCGGCCCGCCCTACCGACACGCGTCGGGACGCGACTGGAAGAATTATATACAAGGAAGGAACGGAGAAAGGGGAAGGATGAGGAGCAGGGAGGAGGAGCGTGGAGGAGGAGGAGAACGAGCAGGACCGGAGTCAACCAAAGGGGATACATCAACGACGCTGCAGCACACCTCTCCTTCCCAAGATCCCTCTTCGTACATCCATGCACGCGTTCCTTTCCGCCACACGAGACGCCCCCGTGAAAGACGAGCACCCCGTGTGCCAGGCAGTCGGGCAAGAGCCCCGTGTTGAAAAAAACAGTGCCTTGCATCCTTCTGGCGAATTGGAAAGAGCGCACGGGAACGATCATACCGCTCAGCGAGGCGTCAAGCGAGGCCCCACATTGGAAAGGAGCCGCCCCGCATCCGTGCAACTGTTCCACGCGTCGGACCGCTGAGTTGAAGGACGCTAAAGCGAGAGCCCCATTTTGAGAGCGCATCCCTTGAACCGTGCAATGGTTTCATGTCTTCCACCATCTGGCCGTTTGACTTCCAGGGCGGCCTCAAGCGAGAGCCCCATGTCGCAAACCAACCTCACTCCACCCTGGCGGCTGCTGTAACGTTCTGGAACCAATCCGCGCGGCGATGAGGCCGCCCCCTTTCCGCCCTCCTCCCTCGGCCCCCTGCCCGCCGCCTGGCGCCAAAAGGGGGCCCCGCCTGCGATTGAGGAGCAACAACAGGGGGAGACTGGAGGAGGAGGAGGGGGAGGAGGAGGAGGAGGAGGAGGAGGAGGAGGAGGAAAAGGAGGAGGGGGAGAAGGAGGAGGAGGAGGTTCGGGGAGGAGGCGTCGAGCTCGAATCGGCGACGCCTCGCCGCTAGCTCGGCGATGGACCCACCGCGCAGCCGCGCGCTCTTGGGCGGGTGTACCGTCGGGCCCCTGCCAGGAGACCTTAGACCTTAGACCAACTCATGGAATCCTGACTGTGCACCCTGCCGCACTGCACCACTGCCTGAACTCAAGCTGCAATTCGACACGCACTAGGACTCTGAGGCGGGTCACTACGGACCCCACTTTACTCACTAAGGCGAGACCTTCGCTCACCCCAACAGAGGCACTGGCCCCGTCTGACAAGCCAGCGGGCACGCAGCCCGCAAGAGGCCGTCAGCCCACAGGCTCAGGAAGCTCCTCTCCTCCCCCGCCCCCGCTCCGACCCACCACCCCGCCCCCCTTTCCTCTATCAAGCAACGATCGGCTACGAGCCAGCACTACAGTCGGGATAGGCGGCAGCCCAGGGTCACTGCATGTTGCAGCAGTTCGCCCAGGTCGGCCCAGCACACCTGGCGCCACCAATCCTCTCGAAATCAACTCTTGCAGCCGCGGGCTCGCACTCAAGCTCCGTCGGACTTGTTCACCCAGGCCAGAAGCTCCCGCTCGATGGGCCCCCTCGGAGCTGAACCCAGCAGGAACTCTCCGCCCTCGGCCTCGATCACCGCCTCCAGGATTCGAGGCGCTTCCACTCCCATTGGCTTGTTGAAGTCCGTCCTCATCATGATGATACACCTGTTCTCCTTGCGCAGAGGCTTGCGCCTGAAGTACGGCGCTGCCCTCCCAATCTCCTTCAGCGGAATCTCCTCCCTCATGTACTGTGTCCACCATTCCTTGCTGTCCTGATTGAGTGTCTTCTCGGCCTCCTCCGTAGACCCCGCTGTAGGAGTTCGCGTGGCGCAATACTGCATCGCCGACACGAATATGTGCATGTGTGGCGGACCCCTCGCTTTGACGTCCTGCTCCACTCCCTCGGCCTGCTTGGCCCTCATGTCTTTGCTCTGGTCGTCGCACTTCTTGCCTTGCACAGCCAGGCACGCTAGAAGCCCTCGATCGGGGGCGATGTCCCACCTGAGGAACACGACGCTCGCCACGTCCCCGAGCTCGCGCGTCACGGTGAGCAGCAGGCGCACGACCTGGGCCACGACCTTCGCCATGTCCTTGCCGCCGCCCTTGCCGCCGTCCTTCTTGGCCGTCTTCGCGCGGCTTCTCGTCGCGCTGCATGCTGCTCCAGCGCTGGGCGGCTCTGCATTGTCGCCCTCGCGCTTCTTGCCGCTGAACCACGATGGCATCGCAAGCTCCATCTTGGGCCGCTCTATACGCGCACTATGATCGGCACTGAATGGAGGCAACTTCCATGGAATATGCTCAGAAGCCAAAATGGTTACATACATCAGGGAGATCACCAGTTTCATAATCACATAATGGACACTTCAATTATCGAGGCTGAAGTAACTCCCTCAGTGCCCACGGCCCAGTCGCACAACAACTGCCCCTCAGGATTGAGCCCCAGAGATGCCTCCAAGCTGTGATCTTACTCGAAAATATCTGCCTGCAGTGCACACATATGTTTGTCGGTGTGATCACATGTGCTAGACTACGTGCATTATGATGAGCCCTGTCGTGATTCATTAATGTTTTACGTGTGTGAAAAGCAGCCCCACATAAGCCCGTCCCCGTACTTGCTCTACATCTAAGCTGTGGATCCCCATCAGGAGCTGCTGGAGGTCTCTCAAACCATTCAGACGGCAATAGGAA
The DNA here is from genome assembly GCA_963575745.1 of Prorocentrum cordatum. NCBI lineage: Eukaryota > Dinophyceae > Prorocentrales > Prorocentraceae > Prorocentrum > Prorocentrum cordatum. The sequence continues at coordinate 15,352 of CAUYUJ010000033.1, read as the reverse complement.
ACCTGTTGGTGGGGCCTGAACCCGAGACCTCGAAGCCCTGAGCACAGCCATATCTAGCATGCAAAAATCCTCCATCTTCTCTTTAATTATGAACGCGTTCATGTCATGAAGCAGCACATCGATCGCCTCGCTATCGACGACACCTGCGGCACACTCGAGATCGTGCGTCATCTGGCTCAGCCACGGGGGCGCCGCCTCAGATGGGGCCCCCTCGAGCAACTGCGGTGGGAAACCACGCTCTGCATCGCCCTCTAAGTCCCCGAACATCGCGCACAACGGCTGGATATGATGGCCGGGTCTCGCAGCCCAACACTGGCACCACTTCAATCGACGAATTCTCATCTCACACTCGCTGTCCAAGAGTCGCCAATAGAGAAGGACCTGGGAGTGGGAAAGGGACCTCGCGTGGTTCCCCCCCTTGTGCGTGGCGCGACCAAGCATCGCAACTCGTGCCAGTGAGGCCAAGCAACTGTCCAAGCGACAGTAGTCGGCCTTGCTGAGCACAAACGCTTCCAAGCCAGAGAGGAGGGCATTCTGCACATTGCCCACCAGCAAGAGCTTGCGCAGCTTAAAAGGGATCGCCAGCGACCAGATGCCGCCAACTCTATAGAATGCAGTCCGCGCTGCCGAACATCTCCTAGTGACCTCCTGATGACTAGAGTCACGCACCCGAATGTGGGGCCCCAGGTACCGCACACGATCCTTGATTGTGCCCTGGATGCCCGAGATACCTTTCCGAACCATCTGTCGGGCGCGATTTCCCTGGGACGCGAAGTACGTCAAAAACTCTTGCTTCCTCAAGTTCTGAACGTACCCGAACGGCTGCAACACCGAATCGAAAATCTCGTCCATCTCATGAACCTTCCCGACTAAGTCCCCCAGGGCCATCTCGTCGGAGGCCACTGCTGTTTTGTTTACAACATCTGCGTATATTAGCAAACTGAGGCCACTCTGGAAATCCTGCCATTTCGCCACCAAGAAGCGGGACATCGAGTCTGATCGACTCCACTGATAAGCCCACTGGAGCGTGGCCCGAGAAAAAGTACCTAGGAACGCGGCCACAGTGAAGGGCCCCCCCATGACGCCGCCCTGGAACGGCTTGACCAACAGGGGGCCCTCTTCCGCAGTTAATTCAACCATGCTATTCTCGTAACGTTGCTGACAGAGGGCGCGGTTCTCCTCCGAGGTGGAGTGAGCAATAGTGATCTCTAATTCGGACCAGCCCGAGCTCCCAAAGGCGTTTGTCATATCCTTGAGGCTCATCGCGAAAGATCTCCGAAGACGGCGCAATCGCCAGCAATTCACCTGGGCGATGAAAATAGCAGCCTCTCGCCTCCTGCGGACGATGAAGCCATGATATTGTTGAGAGGGCGCAATCTTCAACATCCTGGAATCGAACGCTTTTCCCAGAACAGGCAGCGCGTGTAGTACCATTTTTCCCTCGGGAACCACATTGAACACTTTTTGGAAGCCCTGCCCCTCGACTCCGATGCCAATATAGCGGGGCCACCTGGAAGTGTCGAACCTTCGCGAGGCCCACTGAGAGGATCCACCAGAACCCAGGAACCATGGGCATGGACGCGTCATAACCTACTCCCTCTTTTTGCTGTGAGGCCCTCCAGTTCGGGAATAGTAGCTGATGCCAAAGTTCGAGAGGAGCAGTGCCATCTGGAACAGCCCGCCTCTTCGGGGGCCGCTTGATGTAAGACCTAATCAACTTCAGATCCTGCTGGGCAAGCTCCTGTTCCTCCCGCGTTACGTCCCAGTCGTAGACCCCCCCCTCCCTCTCTGCCCGCCAAGCATCCCAGTCCGCCTCCTTCACCATCATACCTCCTTCACCCCCAGGAGCTCGCCAAGCTTGGAGCCACTCCTCCCGACTGGGGGGCGGCCCCTGTACCAGGCGCCCATCTCCATTCTTCGGGCCGGTTCTGCAACGAGCTGCACGCCTGGATAATGAGAGCGCGTCAGAAATATACCTCCTGCGCCGTTGCACCGATGCCTCTTCAATCAACTGAGAACGAAGAGATCGCGCAGCGCGGCGACGCTCATCATCCACCTCCTGTGCGTCTGCTTCAGACACGCCCAGCTTTGAGCCGCGACGTCGAACTCGCTCCGCCGGTAGGTGACGACGACGCTCAGCACTCTTCTTATATTCATGACTGGTACGACTAGATACAAAACAAAATACGTTGCCCGGCAGTAGTGACCACATCCTCCAACCGTTCGAACAGCTCATCTGGGGATGCCTGATCTTTCAAGAAGACGAAAAGTAACTTCTCGATCCCTTCCTTCGCCGCGGTAAGAAAATCTCGCCTGCACTTGCCACTCCGCAATGACGCCATCATGAGATCACGAAACCAGCCCACGCGAGCCGAAGATGGTCCTCCAAGCAAGCCCGCTTTATCATAAATCATCGTACACATGACTGGTATATGATCGCGAGGGGATTGTCCTCGAGCTGCTTGCAATTTTGCCCCCCCCCCCAGCCCTTTCAACGGGTAGCACCCTCTCACCAAATTTTGCATAGCCTTCGGATAAAAAAAAGTAAGCAATGCGACTCGAAACGCCATCTGAACCGAAGAAAAATGTCGTAGCTGGCCAGCCGTGTTGCCCGCCACCAGGTAGTGGGACTCCATACAGTATCTGAAAAGTTGTCCTGCACCTCGAGGGAGCTGCTCCTGCGTGGGGACATCTATGACCGCCGTTGAATCAACATCTTCCCACCCATGGGGTCCACGAGACTGACCAATACCATCGTTGAGATCACAATATAGCAGCGGGGTACACCTATGTGGTAGTTCGCTCAGCACCATTGAAATCCATGCCACCAAGAGACGTACTGTAGCAAACTA
>CAUYUJ010000033.1:0-10000 GCA_963575745.1 Prorocentrum cordatum | reverse complement strand
ATCCGAGCCTCGGAAGTCGATCGGAACGGCATTTCAGGCTCCACCCTTTGCCCTCCACCCGAAGCACATGCTCGGACCAGGCTGCCGCCGATGACCGCCACACGTTGCGGCGCCGCCGCTGCTCCCGCCCCGCCCCCGCGGAGCGGCCTACCCCGACCTCGTCCGGGGCGGCCGCTCCTGCCGTTCTCTCGCCTTCTCGCCGCCCGGGTGCCTTGCCGACGCCGCGAGCATCCACCAGGGCACGGCGGCTCCGACGTCAGGGGGCCCCGCAGCTCCCTGGGGCCTCCCCCGGGGGGCGTTCTGCCCAGCATGTCGGGGGGAAGCCCGCCGCGGCGACGAGGGCGCGCCAGCCTCCAGCGCGAGCCGCGGCAGCGGCACCTCCTCTGGCCCCGCCGGGGTGAAGTCGGGCGTGTCCCCCTACAGGGGGATTTTCGATGAAAATTAGAACATACTCAAAAAATGCTCCAAAATGGTCAACAAATACTCAAAAAAGAGTCCCCAGGCTATTTTTTGACTGTTTTGTAGAGGGACGGGCCCGACTTAACGCCGGGGCGTCCCCACCGACGCGGGGCGGGCTACCCTCACCGGTTACCGATTTTTTCGGACGGAACCGAATGCGGCGACGATCCGGTGTGGCAGTGACTTGTTGAAACGGCTGGCCGGCGGCGGGCCCTCGGCGAGACCCTGTTTGACCCCGACGACGGCGACGACAACGACGACGACGAGGACGACGACCCCAGGTCTAACCCCAGGCTTGACCCCAAGAGGGAGGGATCTGATTCCTGTTTGGATCGCCCCCGAAGCGAAATATTGTATTCTTTACTGCCTACGCAATTCTCGGCGGAGGACAGACCTCCCTTTAGCAAACCCCCCCTTTAGTGAAAACGGCCTGGGACCGAAACCGACGGACCTGGACCCGCAAAAATGACGGCCGCGACGCCCCCCTCGCGAACCGCAAACGGCCAAGTCCTCAAGCGACGCATCAGGCTAGGAGGTCTGCCCCAGAAATTCTCCGGAACCCACCGACGCGCGCGGCGGGTAAATTGTATTCTTGAATGCCTATACGCTCACGTAGCTGATTTTCCCGGCGCCTCCCGGCGCTGGAGGCGGCCATGCACCGAGGAATGGGCCCCTCGGTGGGGCCGAAACCAGCTCCGTGCAGCGGATTTCGTAACCCCCCCCTTTCCCAATCCCCCCGCTTCGTCCAGCCCGAGAAGCGGTGCTCGGCTTGAGCGCGCAGACGCAGAAGAGAGGACAGGCGCGGACGCCGCCGACGACGCCGCCGCCGACCTGGGGCCCTCGATCACCCTGCCCCGCTTGTAGTTTTCCGGCGGCGTCGCGGCTGCCCGCCCGCCCGCTTCGCCCCGCCGGCCCTGGCCTCCCGCCGGCTGCTCGTTCGCCGACGTCGGCCTGCGTCGCGCTCCCGGTCTCCCTGTCCCAGGGGAAGAAAAAACGGCATCGACATAAACTTTTGGAGGTCCGCGCAGATGTCTTGGAGCTCGGTTAGAAGCCCCTCCCTGGCGCGCGGAGGGCGCCAGGTGCGGCGCCGGAGGCGCCGCCAGGGGGCCCCAACGCAGATCCAAGAAATCCGCGCGGAGCGCCAAAAGTTCTCCGCCTTCCCCCTTTCTCGCCGCAGCACAGACTGCCGGGGGAGCCTGTCCTTCTCGCAACCAGAATCCTGCTTCCCCATCAGGAGGGCCACCCGCCTCTGCGCGATCAGAAGCCACGTCCCCGACGCATGCGCCGCACGTCTCCGGAGGCATAGACACAACTTTTGGAGGTCCCCCCCTTTCGTCTGCCCCGGAATATTCTCCGGAAGCCGCCGCGGGCGCGCGGCGGGTCCGGAGCCGGGGCCCGCCGCTCCCGCGCGCCTCGCCCGCGGCCTGGCTCCCGGGCAGCGCCGCGCACATCGGTCGGGCGCGCGCGCGCGCGCTCGGGGGCGACGGGGCGCGCCCCGGGGGGGGGGGGAGGGGGGAGGGGAGGAGGGAGGGAGGGAGGGAGGGAGGGAGGAGGGGGAGGGAGGGATGGAGGAGGGAGGGAGGGGAGGGAGGGAGGGAGGGAGGGAGGGAGGGAGGGAGGGAGGAGGGGGGGAGGGAGGAGAGGAGGGGGAGGAGGAGGAGGAGGAGGAGGGAGGAGGAGGAGGAGGAGGAGGGAGGAGGAGGAGGAGGAGGAGGAGGAGGAGGAGGAGGAGGAGGAGGAGGAGGAGGAGGAGGGAGGAGGAGGAGAGGAGGAGGAGGAGGAGGAGGAGGAGGAGGGGGGAGGAGGAGGAGGAGGAGGAGAGAGGAGGAGGAGGAGGAGGAGGGGGAGGGGGAGGAGGAGGAGGAGGAGGAGGAGAGGAGCAAGCGCCGTAATTGAACGTCGCCCAACGATCACATGGCTGGCAAGTGGAAGCCATGATGGCCGCTAAGGGCCAGTCTTGTTGTATGTACCTCTCACCTCTCACCAGCGCGTTGCTGGCCCTTGTCGTTGAGGTCACAACTCACCAGCCTCGAACTTATACCTATCCCTAAGATTGGCACGCCAAAAGGCGATGACAATCTTAGGGACGCATCCTCAGAAACTGAGAGAATCCGTAAGATCGCCATCGTGACGAGGCAATGCCCAATATAGGGATAGGGATCTGTTCCAGTCGAAGTTTCAACAGTCTTGAGATGGCGTCGGACAGCAAATCGTCTAGTCCGAACCTCCCAACAACAAACCTCGATGATGTCGACGCCGTAGTCGAGAGAGGCGAGGTCGGTGAGGAGGTGGCGCATGGAGTCGAACTCGGTGTGCCGTGACGTCGTGTGAACCCTCGTCAGATGGCGATCTGATGCCAGGGCCGACGGTCCCTGGAACCACGCGCAAACCTGAGGTGAGGTTGCCATGGATCCCATCCTCGTCGCACTCGTCGGCGTGACACGGCTCGCCAACGGCTGCAATCCCGGGAAGATCGGGGGGGAGTCCCATGAGGTCGGATTCGCAGTCGTCGCAGTGGTCCTCGACGGTTTTGCTTCCAAGCCTTGGGCACATGGCCCTCCGTTTATCGTCTGCTTCTGACGCACGCACTCTGCCGCAAGGTAGGCACTGGCAACGTAGGCACCAGATGCCTCCCGTTCGGTAGCGGGGGCGGCGCTGGCAAAGTAGTTGCCGGACGCCTCCCGTGGCTGCTGGTGCCCATCGTCCTGAATGTGCTGCTCGTTGTCATGGGTGCGCTCCTCAGTAGCAAGCGCGCTTTGGGTTGGGATCAGCACTCGGATCGGCCGTGATCCCTACCAATTGCGCCCTCTGAGTGATGCGCTGCTCGGCGTGGCCCGACGATCTCGAGGCGCGGTCCTGGGCGCGCTGCGTGGAGTCACGACTGCCAGACGCCATGCCCTGGCTCCTGATCCGCCGTACTTTGGATGATTTTCCGACCTAAAATTGCGTCGGAAATCGACGCCAAAGGAGCCTCAAGGGCGGAAATCGACGCTCAAAGGGGCCTCAAAAGTAGGGCGGAAATTTCCGCCCTACTTTCGAAATCGCCCAAAGTAGGGCGGATCAGGAGTCAGGGAGGAATCGACTGCGCGCAACGAGTGGCCCCGGGCAAGAAAGCGTGACCCTTGGCGCGCGACTCCTTGGGGGCCGCGGGGTGGGGGGGACCCAGACACAGGCGCGCAAGACGCTACTATCGCATCGCGTTTGGCGACCTCCCTGACTCCAGATCCGCCCTACTCTGGCTTTTTTTCTAACATAAAACTGCGTCGGAAATCCACCTATACAAGGCCGAAAAAGTAGGGCGGAAATTCCTGCACCCAGCATAAAGTAGGGCGGAAATCCACAGAAGTGGGGCAGAAACAGCAGCAGAAAAGCAGGGCGGAAATTGGCATCAATGGGGCCTGAAAAGTAAGGCGGAAATTCCAAGCCCTACTTACGAATTTCCCCAAAGTAGGGCGGATCCGGAGTCAGGGCTGGGGAACCCATTGTGCCCGCACCAAACGCGACCTGGGGAACCCCCATTGGGCCCGCACCAAACCCAGACATGCGACGTCCTGATTTTTTCAGGACGGCGCCCCCAGAAGTCCCGACCCTTTCCCCGGGGCCGGTTTTTCGCCCCGACTCGCTTTCTGACGCTCCCGAGGCCCGGCGAGGGCCCCCAGGGGCCGAAAATGGCGAAAAACCTCCCGCCCCGATTCTTTCTACGCCGCCATCATGTCTGGGAAGGTCCCTCCGGCGAAAGGTCACTCCTGCGCCCAGGCCCGATCGGGCGGCGGGGCCCCGGGGCGCCGCAGCCGTCAGACGGGCAGGTGCAGGTGCCCCTTGCGGCGCCGGCCCCGAGTCGAAGTGGGCGGCGCCTGCCCCTCCTCCTCCTCCCCCTCCCCCTCCTCCTCCTCCTCCTGCTCCTCCTCTCCTCTCCTCCTCCTCCTCCTCACTCCTTTGCCCATCCTCCTCCCCCTCCTCCCTCCTCCTCCTCCTCCTTCCTCCTCTGCTGGTGCTCCTCCTCCCCCTCCTCCTCCTCCTCCTCCTCCTGCTCCTCCTCCTCCACCTCCTCCTCCTCCTCCTCCTACTCCTCCGAGACTCGAAACGCACCCGGGCGGGGCGGCCCCCCCCTGACTCCGGATCCGCCCTACTTTGGGGAAGCTCGTAAGTAGGGCCTGGAGTGTCCGCCCTACTTTTCAGGCCCCGCGGATGCCAATGTCCGTCCTGCTTTTCTGCTGCTGTTTCCGCCATGCTTCTGTGGATTGCCGCCCTACTTTATGCTGGGTGCGCGTGGAGCCCGGGAGGCAGGGATCGCCCTGACTCCAGATCCGCCCTACTTTGGCTTTTTTTCCAACTTAAAACTGCGTCGGAAATCCACCTATGAGAGGCCAAAAAAGTAGGGCGGAGATTGCTGCACCCAGCATAAAAGTAGGGCGGAAATCCAGAGAAGCAGGGCGGAAACAGCAACAGAAAAGTAAGGCGGAAACTGGCATCAGCGGGGCCTGAAAAGCAGGGCGGAAATTCCAAGCCCTACTACTTACGAATTTCCCCAAAGTAGGGCGGATCTGGAGTCGAAATGGACGGCGCCTGGGCCCCAGGTGATCTCGAGGTGGCCACCTGGCAGCCCAGATCCCCGACGTCGAAGTGTTTTCGCCGCGTCGGCCCCCAGAGGTCTGGGCCCCTTCCCTGGAACCGGCCTGGCATCCCGAGTCGTGATTTGACGGTCCCGAAGCCCGGTAAGGGCCCCGGGGGCCGAAAATGGAGAAGAACCTCCCGTCGCGATTGTTTCACAGCGCGAGGGGGTCTGGGAAGGGGGAGGTGAGGCGCTCATGCCTCGCGCCTGTCTCTGCGCTGGGCCGCGCGGGCTGCCGACCTATAACGCGACATGGAGGTCAGCGCCGTCGCCCTCCGCGGCCGGGCGGCGCGCGCCGCGCTGCCCGGCCGCGCCGTCGCGCGACGTCGTGGCGATGGTGCAGCAAATCCCCGAGTTCGCTACCTGGCCCCTCGCCGACTCTTGCGGATGCCATGACAACGGACACTCTAGAAATCCTATCGTTGAGCTCAAGAATGTTCAAAGTGGGCACAACATGCTCTGTACAACTGTTCCAAACATGTTTTTTACATATCTAAAACAATATGTGAAACGTCTCTTAGACATCTGGAAGGGATTTGGCAGCATGCTTCCTCTCCACTGATCGACTTCCACAAGCCTGCTCCTGCCGCGCGCCGCGCAGCTGACAAGTTCCCCCCGAGGGCCGCAGCTTCGCCCGCTGGGCTTTCCACCAGACTCGCGGCGAGCCGCGGGCCCCGGAGATTGGGCCGGCCGCCCGCGTCGACGGCGATGCTCAACTGGCCACCTGCTTGCGAAGTGCTCGCCAGGCAGCGCGGCGAATAATTGCGGGCTCGAGCCGGCACCTGACGAAATCGGCCACCACGGGGGCGCTGGCCGGCCTATGAGGAGGCACGCGCACGTCCAAGTGAGCGTCATAGGGTGGTGCCGTATCTACTGCTGACGCGCAACTGGACGAGCTGCCCAAGGGTCGCACGGGACCTGGGCGCGGCGTCGCGGGGGCGGGGGGGGGCCCGGGGTGACTGGGCGGCGCCCTGTTGCGGCAGCGTCTCTTCTGGAGCGCGCCCCCCTGGCGCCGCGCGAACCGGCGCCATTGGCGCCGGGCCCGTCGGGTCGCAATCCGCCGCGCGGGCCGGCGCCATAGGCGTCGCGCGCCACAAATCGGCGACGACGTCGGCTGGTCCGCGGCGCGCCGGGCAGTTGACCACGCTGGCGTCGATATTCTGCATAAGTTGCAGGTGGCATGCGCGGCGCAAAATGCAGCGGCGCTGCAGGCGCACCCCTCTCTGGCCGCGCACGAGGGCCTCGAGACAGATGGGGCGCCCCCCGTCGTCGCCAGCGACGGCGGCGAAGGAGGGGGGCGCAGTGGGCGCCGCGGGCGGCATAAGTGGAGGATTAACGAAGGTTTCGATCCAACTCCGCGCGGCTCGGCGCTACTGCTCGTCTGTCGCAGCAGCTCCAACGCTTAGTTGCGAGCTGCGGGGTTCGTCGAGGTGTCGTCGTTGGGCGCGGTCGAGAGTAGCGCGGGCGCCGCGCTGGGCATCGGCCAGCGCCGGACATCCCAGGTTCGCTGCCGGCGAAACGCATGGCCACCCTTCCAGATGGTTGGCTCGCGTCTACTGGCACGTCTGAATCGAACGCGGCCAATCCAAAGGGGGACTCCGGCACTGGCGCTGACGCTGGCGCGGATTGCGGTGGCCACGCGGAGCATGATCTACATGGCGCGCCGATGCCGAGTGAGGCCACGGAGGACATGCATGCCCAGCTAGGCAACCGCGCGTCGGCAGCTGGCGGCGTGGGAGCGGCGGCTCGTGCGTTGAGGCTGCCTAACCATTCGCGCCCTTGGGCCTGCCCCAGAGGGGAGGCGCCGCCCGCTCGTGTCCAGCGCGGCGGTGCCGGCGGCGCCACTGGAGCTGTAGTCGCCGAGGGCGCGGCTGGCGCAGCTCTGCCCGCTGCCCTCGCGCGGGCTTGTCACGTAGTCGCAGGGCCCGACGGCGTAATTCAGCGTCGGGCGGGTTGAGCGATGACGATGCCGACGGCGCTGTCCCGGCCCATCGTGACCGCTGGCTGCGGCCGGCATGCGGCCGCGAGCCGTCGGACGACGAACTTGGAGGAGTGGCTGCCGCTGCTGGCCGCTGATGCTGGCGCTGGATGGATGCCATTCCAGAGATCAGCGCTCGGCGCGGGACTGCTCTCGCCAGGGCCCGCGGCCGACCAGACCGCGGGCGCGCCTGCCAGAGACTGCCGCACAGTCGGGCTCGGCGGCCCCTGCCGCCCGAGGCGCGCGAGCGGCGTGGGTGCCAGCGGCGAGGCGTCGGCGCCGAGGAAGAGAGCGCGCCCTCGCTCGCGGCGCCGGGGGCAGTCGCGCACGAGGTGTCCTTCCGACTCGCACTCGCGGCATTTGAGGCGCACCCCGTCGGGGGCCATAGGGTTGCCTCGTCGGCCCGAACCCGCGCCGCTGGTCCTGAATCTCCCATTCGCCTTACCTCCCCGAAACCCGCGAACGTTTCTCGGAGGTCACTTTCGAACAAATCGGCCAGGGAGGCGCGGTAACCTTTGCCATGGCCCTTGACCTTCCGTTCGATGGCGCTTGCGGTTGCTGCGGCGTCGCCAGCGTGCTTTGGCGCTCGTAAGCCTAGAGTAGGTACGCGCCGCGCTGTTCACGGGAGCGTCGCGTTGTTCGGGGTGTGCAGACGGCGTCGCCAGCTCGATCTGGCCGACATGTCATAGACACTCTGCGCCTGAACTTGCGCGGGTGCACCCGTCACGTGCCCAAAGCGTCGCAGCTGCCCAGGCATGTGTGAAAGCTGTGCTGCGCTGGTCGGGTAGGCCATGTTGTAGTGCTGCAAGCTGACGGTCAATTGGACGTCTGACACTCCGACCGCGCGCAAGAGGAGGTAGCTGAGACCATCGTAGCCGATCATGAGTTGACCAGCTTGCTGTGCGCGGTTGCGGAGGATGTCAAAACGCGCGAGGAGGTTGTCCATGCGCCCCAGTGGCAATCTGTTGAAGCTCATATGAGTGCCGAAACTGCCGGGCTCGCCCCTCCACGCCCAGTTGGCCCCATCATTCGGCCAAACTGTACAATGGGAGGGCCATCAGTGGCACTGGGTTGCCGCGGATGTGCCCTCCGTGGGTCAGGAGAGCTGGCGGCCACCCATCCACGAACTCACGCGCCATGCCAGTCAGCCGTGATGAAGCGAAGGCTGCCTGGCAAAACTCATTGAAGTCTGAATTCGCCACTGACCAGATCATCGCCCCCTGCACCCATCACTGGAGAGGCACTCGAGATTGTTGCTCGGGCCCCCAGGTGCTGAGGTGTCGCTCGTTGCCGTCGCCGCCGCCGCTTGCATCCATGCAAGTGAGGCAGCTGGCCACGGCAGTCATGCCCACTCCGATGGCCTTCCATCCGGAATGGCGGCCCCTCCATTACTTAAGGGGTTTCTGGGGACCGGGGGCCCAATGGCGGCGCTGCTCTAACCATGAGCCTCGGAGCCGTCGTGGGCTCCTGCCTCGAATGGGCTCCTCCTCGTCAGCGTTCTGGGCGTAATCTTCCTTCCCGTCGCTGTGGCGATCTCGGCACTCGGGGCATCCCGCAGCATAGTTGCGGGAAGGCCCTTCGCGCGTCGTGTCGTCACCGTGCTGAGTACCATCAGCTGCCCGATGGTCCAGAAGGAGTGCGCATCGGAATCTCATCCTGCCAGACTGAAAGGTGTGGCGCGATAAGTCATGTTCCACAGGTCCGAATACAGATAGTCCCAGGTCTGCTTCGCTGTCCCTTGGGATGCGGACGACACAGTCGCCAGACCCTCCACGGACTTCCCACCTTTTTCTGCTGCTCCTCCCAAAGCACTCGCAAGATAGTTGCGAGTAGCTCGGGGCCCTTGGCCGCAGCCGCGGATGTGAACGCTGGGTTGTTCCCTCTGCCATTCTGCGCGGTCGAATCCCCGTTCTGTGGGCATCTCCACGCTCGGGGGAGACGTGGCCCCAAGATCCACGAGATGTCTCGACATAGTCTGCGCGAGCCCGGGATGGAGAGCAGGCGGGGGCCGCAGGGCGCCCGCGGCCCTCGAAGTGCTCGGTGTCGTTGCCCTTGTACGGGTTGAAGTCGGGCGCGCTGTGCATGGTGTCGCTCGCCCAACCTGCAGGCGGTGAGAATACTGCCCCAATGGGCGACAAGGGGTGTGCGAGAAGGCGACGAGAGAGGCGGTGGTGAGCCACGGTGTTGAAAGCGGTGAGCACGATGTACGTGCCGAGGGCGGTGAGAAATCGGCGACGCCGAGTCGCGACGAAGGCGAGAAAAAACATCGCGGATAACGGAGCCGGAGCTCCGGTACCAACTGGAGCATGAGACGTATACGGGAGATGACGTTAAGAGAAAGCGTATATAAGGCGGGAATAACAGCGGGCGCGGAAAAGGGATCCCTTGAGACAAATGCCAAGGGACCCACACATGCAAGACAGGCAGGAAGAGGGGCAAGGGCATAAGGGAACATACCATTCGAGCCTCAGGACCTCGAGTGGGTTCGAGGAGGAGGAGGACGACGACGACGAGGAGGTTCGAGGTTCGATGATGATGCTGATGCTGATGATGATGCTGATGCTGATGATGATGCTGATGCTGATGCTGATGCTGATGATGATGATGATGATGATGATGATGATGATGATGATGATGATGACGATGAGGAGGAGGAGGAAAAGGAGGAGGAGGAGGTTCGAGGAGGTCCTCCTCCTCCTCCTTCTCCACCCCCTCCTCCTCGAAGCTCCTCCCTGTGGAGAACGGCATCCTCAGGTAGCTCCCTGACCGTCAATGGTGCCCTGACAGTGCCCTGGTTCGCCGAAAACGCCGACTGTTCTCCAGCACAACCTGCTCGAGTTGCCTGAGGTCTGGAGGGGCGGGGGGGGAGGAGAAGCAGGAGGAGGAGGAGGAGGAGGAGGAGGAGGCGCCCCATGTACCAGACTTGAGGAGGAGGAGGGAGGAGGAGGAGG
>CAUYUJ010000032.1:68461-119392 GCA_963575745.1 Prorocentrum cordatum | reverse complement strand
CATGCGAACACCCCCACTGGGGCCTTCGGTGGAGCTCCCTATGGGGCTACGAAACGCGTGAGAGGTGTGCCGAGAGCAGAGGCAAGGAGGGGGAGGAGGGAGGAGGGGGAGGAGGAAGGAGGAGGGGAACGCGGGGCACCGTCTCTTCAAAACGAGGACCCAACACCACAGGATGGTTGGGAAAAACTTTCAGGTACAATTCCGTGGTCGACCGCCAGATTAGATTCGAAAGTTTGTTTGGGTTTTTTTTTGGGGGGGGGTTGTGGTTGCTTGGTTTTCTGATCCGTTTTCGGTTTCGTTCGGCCTCCACAGAAGGATGCCTATTGAAAACGCGCAAACCGCCCAGGCCTGCATCGGGTCTGGCGTCCCTCCTCCTCCTCCTCCTCCCCCTCCTCCTGCTCCTCCTCCTCCTCCTCCTCCTCCTCCTCCTCCTCCTCCCCATCCTCCTCCATCCTTTCTCCTGCTAAACATTTCCTCCCTGTCGCACCCCGAGGCCTGTCGGTAGGGCGGGCCGGGCGTTTCGCTTGAGACGTCCTCACGATGTATGATCCTTCAGCTGAGAACTTGCCAGAATTTCACGGATGGAGGGCGGGCCGTTTGCAAAATGTGGTTTTCGCCTTGGAACCGCGCACAATCGCCTCAAAAACTTGCAAACGCTTCACGGATGGAGGGCAGACTGTTTTCAAAATGTGGCTCTCGCCCGAGGAACCGCGCACATTCGTCTTAAAAACTGACAGGGTTTCACGGATGGCGGGCGGGCCGTTTTCAACATTTGGCTCTCGCCTTGGCGCAGGCGCACATTCGTTTTAAGAGCTAACGACAGTTTCATGGATTTTCAATGTGAACGTCCCAGAAATGGTGTTTGGGCACGATGTCGGACTGTCAGGGTGCAACAATTACGTTGATTCACGGTGTTGAAGTCCCAGGAATTGCATTCTGGCACGATTCAGGATCGTCAAAACGCAACAGTAACGGTAATTCGCGGCGTTGAAGTCCCAGGAATGGTGTTCTCGCACAGTTCTGGATTTTCAAACGGTTGACTTCCAACGGGGCACTTCCCTAAATAAAAATGAATCCGTGTAGTGGCCCCTGTGGGAACTTGGAGGGAGGGTAAATTACAATGTCATTGCTGAGTCGCCTCCTCCTCCTCCTCCTCCTCCTCCTCCTCCTCCTCCTCCTCCTCCTCCTCCTCCTCCTCCTCCTCCTCCTCCTCCTCCTCCCTCCTCCTCTCTGGCAGCCGTTCGGGACGATGCGGGCAGCACCGGAACTGCGAGGCGCAGCTACTGGAGCGCACCCCGAGGCTGGAAACTGCCCATGGACCGACGACCGCGCACGAAGACCTCGCACCTCGAGCCTCTCCTGAGCCCACGCCCCCCCCACCTGAACGCTGCCCCTGGCAAAGTACGGGAACAAAAAGTGGCATAAACAAACTCGGAGGTCCGCAGGGATTCCTCGGATCGGCGCTGGACTCCCTCCCATGGCGCGCGGAGCGCGCCAGGGGCGGCGCCGGAGGCGCCGTCGGGGGGCCCCAGCGCCGATCCGAGTCATCCGCGCGGACCTCCGAGTTTTCATGTTCATGTCGCTTTCTATTCCCCTACAAAGGACCCCCCCACCCCCCCCCCACGTGCAGCTGCGGAGCATGCGCCGGCCCCGCGACCTGCGCAGCCGGGAGGGGGAGGCTGCGCCGCCGCTGCGCGCCCCGCTTCTGCCCGCCCAGGGAGGGCCCCTCCCCGTCGCCGCCGCGTCCCCGCCTCCGCCCCGCCACCGACTGCCTAACTACCAGACCACCCCAACCCGACCCGAAGACCTGAATGTCGGATTAAGGGGGGTACGGGTTCCACACGTGTTTTTTCTATGTTTCCCGACGCCTCCCCCCACTGGGAATGGAGGGCAAGTTTGGGCCTTCGGGTTGGGTTGGGGTGGTTTGGTGGGTGGTGAGTCACGCCGCCACGGCCAGCAGGAGGAGCGCGAGCACGATTTGAGCGGGAAACGACCGTCCCAGCATACCTATAGGCCCACCACTATTTGCTCTTAGAACGGAAGGGCACTCGAGTAACACAAGCAACACTCTGAGAACATACAGCCGTCGCATTATAACAGGAAAGTACATCCCAGAACTGTTCTAAGAACATGTCGCGACGGGCCAACAGGCAGCTCGGGACGCTTCGCCACTGCTTGATCCACCTCGTCACGCCACCGCGGTCGGCGGGAGGAGCGCGAGCACGACGGGGCAGCCAGCGGAGGGAGGACGAGGACGATGGAGCAGCAGAGGTAGAGCGACGAGATCTCGGGCAGGTTCGTGTCGTCACGACCCCGCCACCATTCTCTGACACCGCGTGGATCGTTCAACCCGAAACGATCGCCAGCCGGATCGCTCCATGCTGACCGCTCCTGGGCCACGGGCGGCGTTCGACCTGGAACGCACGCGGCAAGCTCGCCGCGGCCAGCGGGCGGAGGAAGAGCGCGATGGAGCAGGAGCGGTAGGGCGACGAGATCTGCAGTCGGGGAGATCTCGCGCAGCGCGTCGCGGCGGCGGCCCAGGCGACGCGCCGTGCCCTGCACGAGGGGAGGGAGAGCCCATCGCGCTGCCCCGCGGACAGCTCGGGGGGCCGGGAACAGCTCGGGAGACGCTGCGGCCAGTGGGGCGCTGCGCGGCCAGCGTGTCGCGCTGAAGCACAGCGGGCCAGAAACAGCGACGCGGCACCCTGAGCAAATTATACACACTCAAACACACACGCACACACACACACACACATATACCCCTCCCTCCCTCCCTCCACTCGCCCCCTCCCTCCCTCCTTGATCGTCCCTCTCCAGGGCGCTTACCCCCGCCCACCCTCCCCTCTCCCACTCCGTTCGGGCACACGCTAAAATGGATCAGGCATCCGTGGATCTGGCGCGCTGGGCGCCAGAGGCACGGATCGGGCAAAGTACCCCCCCCCCCCCCCCCGAAACCTGAAGCCAACGCCGCCTCGCTTGGCGACGGATCGCGTCGAGTCTGCACGGAAAAGGGGCCCGTCGCAAATCCACGCGCCTGCATCCACATTTGCGCTTCATGGATCCGTCCCCCCCTTCCTTAGCCTTGGGTCGGGCGTGTCCCCCTGCAGGCGGATTTTGGACGAAAAATACAAAACAAAACAAAAAACATAAAAAATGTATAACATCAAAAATAAAGAACAAAAAAAAGATGTATATTCAAGAATTGTCAAGAATAGTCCATACATCTTCCCCAAAGCATTTCTTTCCTACTTTGAAGATCCCTCCTACAGAGGGAGGTGCCCGACTCAACCTTCGCCCCCAGCGCGAGCCTGCGCCGGGGAGATCCCCTGCCTCAGCAGCTGGAGGGCGTCCATGCCCACCTCCGGGCAGCCGCCGGGGCCGCCGCCGCCGCTCGGCCCCCTGCGCTGCGCCGGCCCCAGGCCCGCGGGGACGGCGGCGACGACGGCGGCGGTGGCGACGGCGACGGCCAGGGCGACGGTCGTGGCGGCCACGTACGGCGGCGGCCACGGCGGGGGGCCGAGGGAGAAGCAGAAGAAGAAGAACACCGCCGATGCAGGCAGCCGCACGGGCCTGGTGGCCGAGACCACCTGGGCGAGGGCGGCCTCGGCCTCCCGGCAGCTTCTTGGGCACCGTGTGCGGAGAGAGAGAGAGAGAGAGAGAGAGAGCGCGGCGAGAGCGCGAGGCGGCGCGCGAGAGGCTCGTGTGGAGGGGCTCGGGCCCAGCCTGTCTGGGCCGGTGGTGCTGCTGCAGCTGCTTGCCGCAGTCGGCGGCTCGGCCGGCCAGAGCCCAGGTCGGCTCCCGACGGTGCGCTGCACTCTAAGCTTCAAGTACTGAGGGAGATCGTTTCTGTTTCTGCTTGCCGCCCCAGGTTGCCTCATCGATACAAGTGCCAACGACTCCCCTCACCACCGCGTGGAGCAGGCCAATTCTCGAGCAAACTCTGCAGCCACATCTGAACATGCCGCCACAAGCTCAGCTTGGAAAGCTTTTTGTCCGTCGGCGGCGAGGTGCAGGCGATCCGCACCAGCGTCGGGCCAATCGGGGTCACCGACAGGCAAAGTGTCCGGCGTGCAAGAGAACGAGAGGGAGGAGAGAGCGGCAGGCGCGGGGGGGGAGAAGGAGGGAGGTGTCAGCTCGGATAGCAGACATCTGTCATGAATGTGCATCTGCGGGCGAGCCAGTTCTGTACCAGCCCGCCCAGTACCCAGCCATGCAGAGCGGCTCATTGGCAGCGAGCGAGGGGGGAAATGAGAAGGGGCGGGCCTTCTCGGACGGCTCAGAGGGCCCAAGGCTTTCTGAAAAGTCTTCTAAGCCTTCCCCGAAGGCACAAACAGCTTCTCAGAAGGCGCGAGGGCTTCTAAGAAGCCCCGCCGCCTTCCGAGAAGGCCCTCTCATTCTCACTTCCCCCCCTCGCTCGCCGCCAAGAGAAGGCGAAGGCCCAGAGGGTGGCACCGACACCAATATCGGCGATGGTGGTCATATCCAAGACACTTACGCCATTCCGCCGACCCCCAGAACAAGGACGACGCTGGCGCAGGACCTCTGGGGGGCCCTCGTGGGGGCTTTTGGGAGGTCGTCCTGGGGCTCTCCTGGGTCGTCCTGGGGGCCCTCTTGGGCCGTCTCGTGGGGCTTGGGCTGTCCTAACCTCGGCGATGGAGGTCATGTTCGAGCTCGCCGCCGGAGCCAGAGAGAGCGGTGGACTGCGGGAGCCCCATCGCCTCGCCTCGCGCCGCCTGCCCGGGGTCTACACGCGCCGAGCCCCAGCTGCAAAAGGGCAGCCAGAGCAGCAGTGGACAAAATCCTCGCATAATGTGGGACGCACAACGCATAGCACATCTAGCCGCACCGTTCTCCTCCTCCTCCTCCTCGTCCTCCTCCTCCTCCTCCTCCTCCTCCTCCTCCTCCTCCTCCTCCTCCTCCATTCCTTCTCCTTATAGATAGCTCCTCCCTGTCGCACCCCGAGACCAATTCTTAGGGGGCGGGCCTGGCGTTTCGCCTGAGAGTTCCTCACCATTTTTGATTATGAAGCTTAAAAAGTGACAGCAGTTTCACAGATAGAGGGCGGGTCGTTTTCAAAATGTGACTTTCGCCTCAGCGCCGTGCACATTCTCTTGAACAAATGCAAGAATTTCGGATTGAGGGCTGGTGATTTTCAACATGTGGCTCTCACCTTAGCACCGCGCACATTCGCTTTCAAAATTTGCAAGAGTTTCACGGATTGAGGGCGGGTGGTTTTCAAAATGTGACTCTCCCCTTTAGCGCCGCGCACATTCGTTTTAAACATGTGCAAGAGTTTCACGGATTGAGGGCGGGTGGTTTTCAAAAAGTGGCTGTCGCCTTAGCGCCGCGCACATTATGTTTCAAAATTTGCAGCAGTTTTACGGATTGAGGGCGGGTGGATTTCAAAATGTGGCTCTCGCCTTAGCGCCGCGCAGCTTCGCTTTCAAAATGTGCAACAGTTTCACGGATTGAAGGCGGTTCCTTTTCAGAATGTGGTTCTCGCCTTAGCGTCGCGCACATTCGTTTCAAAAGTGTAAGGGTTTCACGGATTCCCATGATCAACGTACCAGAAATTGTGTTTTGAATGGATTCCGGATTATGCGGGCGCAGTAGTTATGTCGATTCGCTGTGCTGAAGTCCCAAAAAGGCGTCCTGGTAAGATTCTGGATCTTCAAGACGCAGCAGTCAAGTTGATACGTGGCGTTGAGATCCCGAGAACAATGTTTTGGCACGCTTCAGGATCTGCAAACTGTTGTCTTCCAACGAGGCAGTTCCCTCAATGGAAATGAACCTTTGTAGGGGTCTGTGAAGAGGGAGCTTGGAGGGAGGGTGACATCGTTAATGACTCTTGCGTTTCCACTGGTCCGTCCTCCTCCTCCTCCTCCTCCTCCTCCTCCTCCTCCTCCTCCTCCTCCTCCTCCTCTTCCGAGGAATGGAGAGGCCAACGCATGACGTTGGAGACGCACGCCCGACCCGCACGTGCAGCACAGAATCCTGTGGCACATCGCTTCCCGAGCGGTGCGGCCAGAGAGCGCCCGCCAGGAGCTTCTAGACCGCAAGATGCCCGACGAAGCGGGGGGCCTCTAGGGGAGTGCCTCTCCTTCTCCTCCTCCTTCCCCCTCCTCCTCCTCCTCCTCTTCCTCCTCCTCCTCCTCCTCATCTTCCTCCTCCTCCTCCCCCTCCTTCCCCCTCCTCCTCAACCCTCCTCCTCCCCCCCGCCGCGTGCGCGCCACCCCGGCGTGGCCGTCCTCCCCTCCTCCTCCTCCTCCTCCTCCTCCTCCTCCTCCTCCTCCTCCTCCGCCTCCCCCCTCCTCCTCCACCCCTCCTCCTCCTCCCCCCCCCGCCGCGTGCGCGCCACCCTAGCGTGGCTGGCGCACCCATCGTTAGGTCGGGCATGCCCCCCTCCAGGCGGATTTTGGACGAAAAAAAAATACCCCAAACATACCCACACATAGTTTTGGGGTTCTTTTCTCCATCCCCCGACAACGCAAACAAAAAAAACGCCCCCCGACTATAGTTTTACTATTCTTGGCTATTCCTCCTGCAGAAGGACGCGCCCGACCTAAACCTGTCGCATCCATGCGGCCGGGCGGTGCCGACCCAGGGCACGGCCGCGGGCCCCTCCAGAGCACACGCCCGGGGCCCGACCGGATGCACAGCTCGGTGCAACAGGCCTCAAAAAGAAAAAAACAACAAACAAACAAAAAACAAAAAACAAAAGAACGTCCCCAGACTATGTTTGGACTACTTTTGAATACTCCTCCTGCAGAGGGACACGCCCGATTCAGAATCAGCGAGCACGCATGCCACAGTCACGTGCCAATGCCCCTCCCCCGGGTGATCAAGGTTGGCGGTGGGCTGGAGGAGTTGCACTTCGACCGCAGTCTTCCCCGCGCGTGCCAACTTTGAAATTTCGGGGGGCGCTCCTACGTCGGGCAGGGCATGGCAAGGCAAGGCAAGGCAAAGCCAGGCGCCGATGTGTGCCCCGGAGGGGCGGCCCTCCTCGAGCTCGGCGGGAGCGCCGGAGCACCGAAACTCAGATGTCGGGCAGGGCATGGGGAAACCAAAAGGCACTGGGAGCGCTACTCCCCGGACCTCTCCCTGGGTGCGTCCTGACCAAAACTCCGAGGCCAGGGTCCAGCGGTGGCGACGAGGGCCTCCCACGAGGCCCAAAGAGAAGGGAGAGCGGGCGAAGGGCAGTGGCATGGCTGCCTCGCCCTCCTCCGAGGGCGAGAACCCCGCGTCGCCCGCTCGCTCGATCGCTCGCGCGGGCGGGCGAGGGAGTCGGGCACCGCGAGGCGGAGGGTCGGGCGAGCGAGCGCGCGGGCCGTCGAGCGGGGCGGTTGTGGAGCGAGTGAGCGAAACGGCGGTCGCTCGCACGCCACCTGGCTCGGTGACTCGCTTGCCCGCTCGCCCGCTTCGGCGGGCGCGCGAGAGAGCGGGCCGGCGAGCGCGGGGCGGGGGGGGGGAAGGCGACGCAGCGAGCCTCAGGTCGGGCCTGTCCCCCATACAGGGGCATTCTTGGTGAAAAAGTATTGGTACACCCCGAAAATATCCAAAAAGAATTTTTAAAAATGCCCCCCCCCCAGAAAAAAGAATCGTCCCCAGACTATGCTTGAGCTATTCTTGAATATTCCTCCTGTAGAGGGACAGGCCCGACTCAAAGCGAGCGAGTGGGAGAGCGAGCGGAGAGGGCGGGAAGGGGCCATCTCGCTCGAGCGAGCGAACGGCTGGGGCGGGTCGGGCGAGCGGGACATGCAGTGCATGGTGTTCACTTGCCTGCTCGCTCGCTCGAGCGAGCGAACAAGAAAGTCGCGAGCGAGAGGTCTGCGGTTCACAGCGCTCGGGGAAGCATTTTCTCGTCCGAACGCAGAGATCATGCGGCAAGCCCCGAAAGAACCCTCGCTTCTCAGACATCTACCATCCAATGTCCACATGCTCGAAGCCATTATTGAAATCTCGGGCCCAGTCAGAGAAGGAGAACTCCTCATCGTTGCAACACGGCTGTACACAGATCATTGGATACAACGTGTTGGCCAGAGTGGACCCCAAACAGTGTGTTTCTAGCAACAAATGGTATGCAACAGATGTGAAGCAAGTATGTTGCGCAAACGATGTGGTGCAATGTCTGGTATGCAATCTATGTTGTGCAATCCATATTGTGCAATACATGTGGTGCAGTAGATGTCGTGCACTCTACGAGGTGCAATACACGTAGTGTAATAGATGGGGTGCGCGACTTACGCGGTCGGTACAATGCCAATCTAAGTGACAAGTGGTGCAAACTATATATGGTGTCATCAACGTGGTGCAATATATGCTGTGCAACCTACGTGGTGCAATATAAGCGGTGCAGCATACTTCTGCGGAGTTGTATGTTGTACAATCTATAGTGAACAGTGTATGCTGTGCAATCTACGTTGTGCGAGTTAGGCGGCGACGGGGCGGCGACGGCGATAACGCAGCCGCCAGACCGACAATCAGGCCTTGACAACGGGCGGCGACGGGGCGGCGACGGCGACAACATAGCCGCCAGACCGACAACCCCCCCCAGACGACTGGCGGCGACGAGGTGGAGACGGGGCGGCGACGGCGACAACATAGCCGCCAGACCGACATCCCCCCAAAACGTTCCTTAGAACAGATGCAAGAACCCCTAAGTGCAAACACTCTATGGGGAGCCATTGTAACTACTAAGCCCGATGGGCGTCCCTCGGTGGATGGCAATGCCGCCGTGAAAGATGCGTACTTAACACCTGGTGGGATTGCGCCAAGAGCCGCCCATTGAACGATTTCCTTGATCGGCTGCCCTAGTTAACCTCCTGAAGCATCTACGGACCCCCCCCCCGTTATCTTAGCACCGCACAACAGATAAATTGTCGAGCGCGGTTTAAGCGAATTGATAACTTTAGCACCGCGCCGAACACAAAAAAACAAAACAAAAAAAGGCGTGTTTTCAAAATCGATGTTTCGCTTTGGCGCCGCGCACATTCGCTTTCAAAACGACACGACTTAAACGGATTGAGGGCGGATCGGTTTCAAACTATACCTCTCGCCTTAGCGCCGCGCGCACTCGTTTGTTTCATTTGTATGTGCACGAGCTTCACGGATTGAGGGCGACTCGGTTTTAAAATGTTACTCTCGTCTTAGCGCCGAGCACATTAGCTATCAAAATGCATGGATGTCACGGATTGAGGGCGGCTCGGTTTCAAAATATAGCTCTAACCGTAGAGCCGCCCACATTGGTTTTTGTTTATAAACATGTGCACGAAGTTTCACGGATTGAAGTCGGCTCGTGTTCTAAATCTAGCTCTCACCTTAGCGCCGCGCACACTCGCTTTAAAATTTGTGCAAGAATTTCACGGATTGAGGGCGCCTCGGTTTCAAAATATGACTCTCGCCTTAACGCCGCACACACTAGCTATAAAACATTGCACGAATTTCACGAATTTGTGGGCGGCTCCGTTTAGAGATATAGCTCTAGCCTTAGCGCGGCGCACATCCGTGAAACACATTTTGAAAAATACCGCCCTCCATCCGTGAAACGCTTGCAACTGTTTGAAGCGAATGTGCGGGGCCTTAAAACGGGAGCCACAAACGGCCTCCACCCGTGAAACTCTTGCAAAATTTTGAAGCGAATGCGCGCGGCGCTAAGGCGATAGCCACATCATCCTTGCGCTCCTGGGATAACGCTTCCGGTGCGGGATAAGCGTTATCCTTGTGCCAGAAGGGGGGGTTCTTCAATGCGGGATGAGGCTACGCAGGAAGAAAAATGTTCCTCTTGCGCTGAAAATGGCGATGAGGAGTTCACGAGGTAACATCGGCACCGCCGAACTGAAGGCGTCTGGACGAGCTGCGCGCAGCAACCGGGAGGAGAGAGATGTATGCATGTTGAATGGGGCCTGGACGCGCGGAAAGTTGATGGGACTGCGCAAGACAGCGCAGAACCCATCTTGGGAGGTTGATGACAAAACCCCCCTCCCCCGTTGAGTCTTCACACAGGCGGGTTCCGGGGTCCGCGGATCCTGTTTCTTCTGGTTCCCCGCTTTTATTTTCGTATTTAATTCATATTTCAAACGGGATAGAAATCGGATCCGCCGTGAAAAAAAAAAACGGACGCGGATCCAGAAAATCCGAAATCAGATCCGTGCGGACGGAAATCGGATCCACCGAAACAGAAAGCAAAACCAAAATTGGATCCGCGCGAACTGAATTGAATCCCACGGCGGTTATCTCATACACGTCTGCTCAAAACTTCAAGCCGTCGTTCCGGGCCCACCTTCAAACTTCAAACCTCAATAGGAAAAAAATCGTCCTGGGGATATACCGTACTGTTAAGGGTTTTGAAGACTTCGTCGGGATCTAGCTGCCGACATGGATGCGTGCGCTCACCGAGACTCCGAGATCGTGCCGTCAGCGGCGGGTTTAATTGCGAATTCATCCCCTTGTGAGAGCCAGCCTACCGACCGTCCATTGATACAACGACATCTCAAGGTAACTCACCGTGTTGGGCACCTGGCTTCTGAACAGTGGATTCCGAGCCCATGCTCCCATGCTGTTCAGTGTCTGCTTTCCGCCCGAATCACGGCCTTCCCCCAATAGTCGCCAAGGGAGCGGACCACACGAAGCAAAGCCTGCTGAGAAAGACCAGCGCACCGCCTGGAACTGCGCGCCCTGGTTGTGCGGGCTGAGCGTCTGCCCGCAACATCAACCCTCTCAAGACGAGACAGTAAGGACGGTCCACTCTGGCCTGGCACGACAATCGTTCAACGGACACCCGTCTCTGCTCTGCTGGCACACGCACCTCCCTCGCGTCCAAAGCTCTTCCTTCAGTCCACGACTGATACCCACCCACCCCCAGCACTCCACCTCCAGACTACTCCCACATCCTATCTGTTCGCCCCCTCGTGCTACTTTCATCCCCCGCCTGGAGATCCCCACACTCAGAGCGTGTGGAACCCCTGCAGCAGCCGCAGGCCCACGTTCATTACCTCATAGACCACCCTTCGGGTGATAAGGAGGTTGGGGGGTAATGTCATCTGTGATCTGCATTCGACACACAATCCAGCTCACGAATGGACACACATCGGGATACCAGCATGCACTCTCATAGAACCGGTATATTCCCCAAACAGTGCTGGCACTTTGGGGTTCTCACTTGTGCCACGAAGGACCTTCGGGCCGGGCGAAAGGGGGGGATAGCAAAGAAGGGGGGTGAGAATCAGCTCACGTAGCTGATGTTCCCGGCGCATCCCGGCGCCAGGAGGCGCCCACGTATCGAGGAATGGGCCCCGCGGCGGAGCCGAAACCAGCTGCATGCAGCAGATTTCGTAACCCCCCCTTTCCCTATCCCCCCCCCTTTCGTTCGGCCCGAGACCTGGATGGGTCCGCCGACGTTTCGCCGCGTGGCCGCCTGTGGCCGCCTTGTGGCCGCCTCGTTGCCGCCCACTTGGGGTGCGTCTGCCGAGGCTTCGCCGCGCCGCCGCCTCGTGGCCGCCCCGTGCCCGCCCCGTTGCCGCCCAGTGGGGGGGGGGGTCCGCCGTGGTCTCGCCGCGCCGCCGCCCGTGGCCGCTCTGCTGCCGCCTCGTTGCCGCCCACCTCGGGGGGGGTCCGCCGAGGTTCCGCCGCGTGGCCGCCCGTGGCCACCTCGTTGGCGCGCACCTGCGCTGCGCTTGCACTTCGGCGCTCCGGGTCCCCAAACAGAGGCTACACGTAGGGGGCGCGTCCTGTCACCAAGGAATGGACGGGGTCCGCCGAGGGTTCGCCACGCTGCCGCCCGCTGCCGCCCGTTGCCGCCTCGTTGCCATTCGGGGGGGTCCGCCGAGGATTCTCTACGTTGCCGCCCGTTTCCGCCTCGTGGCCTGTTGGGGGGTCCGCCGAGTTTTCCGCACATTGCCGCCCATTTTCGCCGTTGCCTCCCATTGCCGCCTCATTGCCGCTTGGAGGGTCCGCCAAGGATTCGCCGCACTGCCGCCCGTTGCCGCCCGGTGCCGGTTTTGAAGCGTGGGGGCAACCATCGGGACAACTGGTCGATATGCCTTTTTGTATAGATTGGCACATATCCATATATATATATATGTACACACATACGTGCGTTATCTGGTTTATGCCTTAAGGCCTGGTAGTCGCAAGCCTTATATATAGTTTATTCCTCGAGGCTTGGAACATGTCCGTCGCAAGTACACTAACATGCAAGGCTAAGCAGACGCGGAGGCCGCGCGCAGAGAACGGCAAACGCGAAGGTGCGCAAGAGGAGCCGTCACCTCCTGGCACACCCTATCGCTCGACCAAATGTGGTGTAAGCCTGGCCCACGGCTAGTGCATGGGAGTGGCCGGCGCGACGAGCGTCGCGCCCCTGCACATTGTCCAAAGAACCATGCTCTGTACACAGGGAGGGTGTGAGGCGCTTGAAGAATGATGGGGGAAGAACGCATGGCGTCCCAGCACTTCGTGCGCCTGCTGTCGCACAGGTGTGCAAGCAGGCGGAGCCTCGATCTGAAGTGGGTCTTGCACACTTGGCAAACGCCATCGGGCAGGCAGAAGATTCGCTGAAGTGCCTTGGTACCGTGCTTCGTGCGCATATGGGAGCGCAGAGCTCGAGACGTGGCAAATGCAAAGGAGTAATGGGAGCACTGGTGCGCTGTAACAAGCGCGTCGCGCGAAGGAACGGTGCCCGCCCCTAGGTCGCACGCGGACTCAACAAAGTATATACACTTGTATGCCTGGGACCATCGGGCTGGCCTGCGTACTATAACTTGCAGCCAGGGCCCAAAATCATTTGCCCGATCTGGGAGAGTGGAGCATAAGGCGGCCATGCGCCAAACGCACTTGAGGTCATCCAGAAGCTGTGAAACCCAAGGGACTGGCGGGTGGTCACAACTATGAGCGAGGAGGGCGCGGAGCTCAGGAGGACCGTGCCGGACGACGCGGCCAAGATACGCGAGCCGCTTCCGCATGAGGACGCAATCCACGGACGGAGCCTTGAGGAGCCGACGCACGTCGATGTCAGCCACACTCGGGCCGAACCTACATTCGCCAGCAAAGCGGCGCAGGCATCGCATGTACATGGTGTTCAGGACGCGCAAAGCAGCTAAGGACAGCACCCGGATGTGCATTTTGAAGAACAGCCTGGAGAACACCAGGGACTACATGAGGCTCCAAAGATCCAGGAGCGGGTAACCCTCGTTGCCGTAAACTCGCACGGCCAGCGGGCTGCACGCCTCTGCTGCCGACACCGCCCGGGCCCGAGTTTCGTGAACGTTGTTGCCTCCGACCTCGGCGATGCCCCCCAAGTGCATGTATTGGTGCACCACGGTGACGTGGCCGGAGGAGCCAGGTACCTTCAACCGGGAGAGCGCCCTGGGGTCCAATTCTCCTGGCGGCGTAATGGGCGGCTGCGTTGTGGCCCTTGTAGATGAGGCTGCATTCCGTCTTCCCTGGCTTCCAGTTGATTACGAAGCCCAGCAGGTCGAATACGGAATACGCTACACAACGACTCGAGGAGGACGTCGATGTTCCGATCTAGGATGGCGGGAGTCTTAGCGCAAAGCAGCAAACACTCGTCGTCCACGAACGCCACGTCGATGACGGGGACGGCGGAGTCGAGCGAGGGAGGGAGGACAGATCCTGCCCCCCCTTCAGCCGCTGGCGGGCGGCGATCAGCAGGGACGCCTCCAGGAGAGACGAAGTCAGGGCCAGGGTCGTGGATGCGCAACGTCGCGCCAGCCTTGAGCAGGGCGTCCCTCAGGAGCAGCAGGCCGACCGAGTACGATCCGTTGAAAATCGTACTGCCGTACTTGCAGCCTTGTTTACCCCCCAGGCGCACGCTGACCGCAGTGTCCACGTCGCCGTAGCTAAGCCAACTCTTGGAGTGCAGATTCTTGAGAAGGCGCACGATCTTTTCGGGAATACCCCACTGCTGCATGAGGGGCACGTGGACGGCGATGAACTCAACGATCCACTCCACCTGATGGGCGCGAAGACCCAGGCCCGCCAAGTAAGTGGACGGGTAGGCGCAGTCGTGAGGGATGCCGAGGACCAGTTCACGGATCGCCCTATCGAACGCCTTGCACAAATCCACGTAAAGAGGACGCGCGACACAAAGTCGGTCCCACGCTTGGAGACGGCGCCGTACTGGGACGGCGGCATGCCGGCCTCGTACGGCTCCTTCACGTCCTCGTTGAGGATATCCTCGAGGACCTTGCCCAGGTGGCTATCCAGGTGGATGCCACGGTACTCGTCACAGTCATTCCTGGGGCCCTTCCTCTTGTGGACGCCGACGACACGACTGCCAGGCCAAGCCGTTGGCCAGACCTCGGAGTCGACTACGCACTGGTACAGCTCCGAGAGCTTAACCGCCATAGCGCCGCCACCAGCGCGCAGCACTTCTGCTGAGATGCCGTCCCGACCTGTCCCGCGGTTGCTCTTCAAGCGGCCAAGGGCGCCTTCGACGCGAGCAGGGCCGATACGAACTTGATGATCAGCCATCGGCGGGGCGACAGGGATAGAGCGCAGCTCGTCCAGTGTCATGGGCGTGCCGTGGAACACATCGGTGAAGTGCTCAAGCCATCTCTGCTGCCGTTCCCCTTCGGACGTGGTGAGGGTGCCGTCTTTACGTAGAACGTGCGGCGGCTGCTGAGTGGTGAAGCGACCGCCGAGGGCACGGAGGATGGCAGACGTGGTGCGCGTGTCACCTCTGGCCTGGGCGTCGCGCGCTTCAAGGGTCTTGGCCTCGATGAACACGCGGCGATCTTCAGCGATAACGGGCTTGATCATGCGCCGGATCGCCGCGGCCGCACGCCACGCCATCGTGGAGGTGAGGCGGAGGACGTGGAGCCGGCGACGATCCTCGCCGCACCGCGCACCAGAGTGCCACCCGAGGCCGCCGCGTCGGCCACGGACCCGTCCGGGGACAGATGCGCTGGGGACGAGGCTGGCCCAGGCGTACATGGCCGCATGCAGGAGCGCCTGAACGGCGCGTGCCCCAGCAACGCTGGCAGCGCGGCGCAGCGGGGCTAGACCACGGAGAATGCGCCACGTAGGTGGTGATATCCAGGGCTTACGCGGGGTGTCTTTGAAGGAGCCGAACGACTTGAGGGCAGATGCATGGACGTAGTCGGTGAGTTCGGTCGCGTACTGCTCAGGGTCAGTGGCGTCCTGGAAACGGCGGCAACACTCCGCGTCGAAGCATTTCGCTTTGTTGATTCGCGGGGCCCGCCGAGGCCGGTCCGCATAGACGCCGTCGTGACCACTGACCTCGACGACGCTCATCACCATGCGGTGGTCTTCAGTCGGGGTGTAGGAGAGGACCGTCTCTGGGAGCACACGGGACTCCACCAAGCTGGAAAAGAGGTCGATGTCGAGGAGGGTGTAATCGATCCTGGCGGTGGTGCCGTGCTTGGAGCGCCAAGTGTAGCCGGCCTCGTAGAACGTATTGGCGGCCATCAGGGAGCACGCAACGAGGCGGCTCAGCAAGCGGTTGCCGTTGTCAGTGAACGGTTCGGGCTCGCACGGCCCGATCGCGTCGCCGTGGCCTTGGACGCGCCCGTTGGCGTCCAGTCCGGCCAGGACCACGTAGGCTGGGAACTGCGAGCGCAGGTTGAGCACAACCGCGGTGAGGGAGTCCCAGAAGTCGTCTTTGACCCGGGCGGTGCTGGCCTCAGTGGGAGCGTGGGCGCTGACCACCACGAGGCCGCGCTGCAATGTCACGGAATACCCCGCGACGGTCATCAGGCGGGGTGATACGTGGCGCACGCTCTTCGGGTGGAAGGTGAGACTGGTGGCAATCCACACCTGGCACCCGTACTGGCCGTCTGAGTCCGCACAGCCAGCATACATGCGGTAGTGGACGCCATCGTGGACATCACACTGCGGAGCACGGCCCTCCTGAATACAGACCACGTCCAGGGAGGAGCGGTGGAAGTCGAGCTCGAGCATCTGGACCTTGCCCAGCATGAGGGCGAAGGAACCACGTGTAGAGGCCAGGGTATGTTCACGTGGATAGAGGGTGGCAACGTTGACAGAGGCATGCAATCGGGTGGCCGGGCTGCTCGAGCCTGCCTCGTCGGCCCCCGATTTCATTAGTTTTTTGGCTTGGCCACGCTCTTGCGGACGGCCGTGAAACCATGGCCGAAGAGCGTGGACTGCTTGAGGGGCGGCTTCTTGGTGCTGTGGCGAAGCCAGGGGACCTCGATGAACTCCTCGTCGGAGACGTCGTCCTTGCGTGGTGGTTGCCCTGGAGCCGCCGTGGCACGGAAGCGCCGCGGGCGGCCTGAGCAAGCTCGATCTTCTGCTGGAAACCCTGGAGGAGCGCAGTCACCCGCTTGCCGGCAGCCTCGGTGTGGAGTGGGTTCACGTGGGAGTCGGTCTGCAGGGTGGCAACCCGCGACTGGAGCTGGGTGCCGATGGAGGCAGGCACGTCCTTGGGGCCGGAGGGGCTGTCCATGGCGACGTCTGCGGCCACGTCGCCCGCGGACTTGGTCGACTTCTCCAGCTCCTCGACGTTGGCCGTGAAGCTGGCGATCTCCATCTCCGAGGCCACGATGGCGGCCTGGGCAAGCTCGAGGGCCTTGGCGGCCTCGGCACGTCGAGCCTGCGCTCGGGCCGATGCCGCGCGAGCCTCGTCCAGCCGCGCCCCGAGCGGCTTGGAGTCGCGGATGGTGTTTCTCTGCATGTCGATGCTGTCCTGGAGAGCTGCCCTCGACGAGGCAAAGGCCGGACCCTCCGGCAGGGCATGGAGGGCCGCATCGAGGGACTGAATGTTCGCCTTGGCGCTCCGGGTGTCGGTAGGAGGCGACTGCGAGGGAGACGTCACAACAGGAGCCTCTGGAGCCTCGGGTACAGAACGAGTAAGCACCGCTGCAACTTGTTCGAGTTGAGCGCGAACTTGGTTGGTGGCCTTGGGGGCTGTCGCTTGAGAACCCCCCCTGTGGGGCCAC
Organism: Prorocentrum cordatum; assembly: GCA_963575745.1. Classification (NCBI taxonomy): domain Eukaryota; class Dinophyceae; order Prorocentrales; family Prorocentraceae; genus Prorocentrum; species Prorocentrum cordatum. Next base: position 102,455 of record CAUYUJ010000032.1, on the reverse strand, counting down.
CAGGCTGTAGGACCAGGGTTTGCTGTTCCCTGCACCAGTTCCAGCTTCCAGTTTCCACTGTTGCAGTTCTGCTTCTTGCTGCTTACTGTTCCTTGATGGACCGCGCGAGGGGGGGAGCCGAAAAGTGGCCTGGTTAGCGTCTCCTGGTGGGGTTCTCAGAATTTCTGGGGGGGGGGGGGGGGGGCGAAATTAGGCTTGAGACACATAAGAATTAGCCTGGCGAAGGACCCAACCATATGCAGTTGTGAGTACCGCACTTCTGAATATCTTCTTCGATGGCGCTCCCTATGGGGCCACGAAAAGCTATACTGGGTGGGTGAAACGCAGGGAGCAAGGGCCGTGTTGGGTGGTGGCGGACGCATGCGGGCGGTGCCACTGGCACCTTCGGTGGAGCCCCCTATGGGTCCACGAAACGCTGTACTGGGTGGGTGAAACGAAGGGAGAAATGGCTGTACTGGGTGGTGGCGGACGCATGCGGGCGGTGCCACTGGGACCTTCCGTGGAGCTCCCTATGGGGTCACGAAACGCTGTACTGGGTGGGTGAAACGCAGGGAGCAAGGGCTGTGCTGGATGGTGGCGGACGCATGCGGGCGGTGCCACTAGGACCTTCGGTGGAGCCCCCTTATGGGGCCACGAAACGCTGTACTGGGTGGGCGAAGCGCAGAGAGCAAGGGCCGTGTTGGGTGGTGGCGGACGCACGCGGGCGGTGCCACTGGGAGCAAAGGCCGTGTTGGGTGGTGGCGGACGCATGCGGGCGGTGCCACTGGAACCTTCCGTGGAGCTCCCCACGGGGCTACGAAACGCTGTACTGGGTGGGTGAAACGCAGGGAGCAAGGGCTGCGCTGGTTGGTGGCGGACGCATGCGGGCGGTCCCACTGGGGGCTTCGGTGGAGCTCCTTATGGGGCCACGAAACGCTGTACTGGGTGGGTGAAACGCAAGGAGCAACGGCTGTGCTGGGTGGTGGCGGACGCATGCGGGCGGTGCCAGTGGAACCTTCGGTGGAGCCCCCTATGGGGCCACGAAACGCTGTACTGGGTGGGTGAAACGCAGGGAGCAAGGGCCGTATTGGGTGGTGGCGGACGCATGCGGGCGGTGCCACTGGGACCTTCCGTGGAGCTCCCTATGGGGCCACGAAACGCTGTACTGGGCGGGTAAAACGCAAGGAGCAAGGGCTGTGCTGGGTGGTGGCGGACGCATGCGGGCGGTCCCACCGGGGGCTTCGGTGGAGCTCCCTGTGGGGCCACGAAACGCTGTGCTGGGTGGGTGAAACGCATGGAAGAAGGAGGAGGGAGGGGAGGAGGGGGAGGCGGGGGAGGAGGAGAGGAGAAGAGGAACGCGGGGACCGTCTCGTCAAAACGAGGACCCAACACCACAGGATGGTTGGGAAATACATTATATTCGCGCCCCCGAGGCCATAAACCCTCGTAAATTACGCAAGGTTCGCGTCCCTGAGGCCATAAGCCTTCGTGAATTACGCAATAGTCCCGAAGCCATAAACCCTCCCAAAATACTCCATATTCGTATCCCCGTACCCATAAACCCTCGTAAAATATACAATACTTGCGTCCCCAAGGCCACAAACGCTCGCAAATCACAGAATATGCGCGTCCCCGAAGCCATAAACCCTTGTAAATTACTTTATACTTGCGTCTCCGAAACCAGAAACACCCGCAAGTGGCGCAATATCTGCGACCCCGAAGCCATAAACCTTCGTAAATTACGCGATAATCGCGTGTCCGAAGCCAGAAACCCTTGAACATTACAGAATATTCGCGCCAAGGCCTCATGATTTCGCTTTGCATTGCCCATTCTCCGAGAGAGGGGGCCCGCGGCAAGGAGCGAAGCCCCTACGGATCCGGCCGCTCCCGCCCTGCGGTGTGGGCCGTGCGAGCCCTCTCTGACAGAGTGCTTGGCACAGTCTTTGGCCCTATTCGCCAGTGCCTGGCCAAAAACCTCCCTGAAATTCCCTCCGAGGGTGCCCCATTCTGCCGCCGGCCCCCCCCCCCCGACCTTCAGGTCTCGAACGGCCCGGGGACGGCCTCAGGGCGCCCCAAGCCGGTCCAAGAGAGTCCGGAGCAGTCCGCGAGAGCCTCCCAACGGTTCCGGATCGCTCCAAGAAGCCCAAGATGGCCTCCAGAAGGCCCAAGACGCCTCCAAGACGGCCCAAGAGGCCTCGAAGAGCACCCCTAAGAGAGCCCCAAGACGCAAAAAACATGTTTTTTTGAAAGATTTTCACGTTCTCGCCATTTCGGCTTACCCACGCTCCAAGACGGCCCAAGAGGCCCCCAAGATCGCCCCACGACGGCCAAACAAGCGTCCAAGAGGGCTCTAAGACAGCCCAAGAGGGCCCCAAGACGGCCGAAGACGCCCCCGGGATGGCCCAAGAGGGGCCCCAGGACGGCCCCAAGAGGGCGCACAGAAGGGGAACCCGAATGAACATTCCGAGCTCTCGGTGCCAGGAGGCCCCCAGGAGGCTCTAAGAGGCCCCCAGGAAGCCACCAAGAGGCCCCAAGAGGCCCCCAAGAGCCCCCAAGAGGGCCCCAAGAGGCTCCCAAGAAGCCCCCAGGAGGCCCCCAAGAGGCCCCTAAACTCCCCCGCAGAGGCCCCCCAGAGCCCTCTCGAGAGACCCAAGAAGCGTCCATGAGGACTCCGACCCAAAACCCAAGCGCGGTCGCGGGATGGGCCGACGGCCATTTGATAGCTGGCATACGCGCCGCATCACGACTTTCGATGCTGCGCACCACTTCGGCAAACTCCCAGGGAGCGGCCGGTGATGCGCCGCCGGCGTCCTCGATATACACACGTGTGAATTCCCTCTCCTATATTTGCCTACCTTTTGGAGCTCCTGGGCGCCAGCGCCGAAGGTCCCATAAGACCTCCGTGCTTTTGGGGGTCCCTGCCACGTCGTGCAAACGAGCCAGCGGTAGCAACCCCCAAGTGGGCCTCGAAATGCAAAACCTGTGCGTTTCCTATGGTTTTTTTGCGGTATTTTGGCATTATCGTTTTTTCGTGCCACCGACGCCCCAGGAAGGCCCAAAAGGCCCCCAACATCGCCCCAGGACAACCCAAGACGGCCCGAGAAGGCTCCAAGACGGGCGAGATGCCCCCACGATCCCTGAAGAAAGCCCCAACACGGACCTTCAGACCGCCACCAGGCGCGAGCCCTCCATCCCGAAAGGACCCACGAAACTGCCAACAGGCGCCCAAACGCCACAACCAGCGTTCACGAGGCCCCCAACAAGACCGAAAATCAACCAAAGGGGGCCGCAAGTTATCTCCCAAACCAGCAACATAGTTTCCGCGACGACCCCGAGACGCCTCCCCACAGACCCAAACACATCGAAGAGGCCTTCGACGTACGACCCCGCATTGGCGCCCTCGTCCAGCACTTCCACCAAATATGTCCGAATCCAAGTTTCGCGACGTTCCCTCCAGGCACGTGGGTAGGAGAAGGAGGAAGACGAGGAGGAGGAGGAAGACGAGGAGGAGGAAGACGAGGAGGAGGAGGGAGTAGGAGGATCGGGCAGCACCGAGGGGGATCACAACTGGGGGCGGTCACCACTTCCTTCGTGGACCGCAGAACGTAGAAGGGGAAGAGGACACGTCAGGGAAGGGTAGCGAATGGCATTATTATGAGGACGATGTCGGACAAGACCACGAGGAGTGATCGCCATTTTGTATGCTTTGCCTTCCTGTCCTTCCGCCAGCACTTCCGCCTGCATGCAAAACTTGAAGGGCCAATGTGTTTGGCGTTAAGCGCCAACGCTGATGGAGAAAAATCCATTTTTCCTCGAAGCTGAAACGGCTATTGCGCAAAGCAAAGTGAGAGTAAGAGAGAGAAGATAGAATACAGAAGAGTAGAGAGCATGATGGGGAGTAACTTCAACACCCCTCCTAACATGAAACTGGTGACTGTACACTACCAGTGACATGTTCTATACGCTCCTAATCATCTCTGTGGTTCAGAACCTCCCACGGGGCTCGCCGCGAGACCGTTCTTACTGCACACCACGAACATACACGAGCTATTACTTAGATGAGCTCCTTCTCGTTTCCCACATCATCCGTCTGAGCTAGAAGGTCCTCCTCCCCGTAGCCGCCCAAGCCGTGCGAAACCTTCAACGTTTTTGGATGACGTCCGGCCTCCTCCTTGAATCCCATGCCTCCCATAAAACGAACTATCAAAGCCTCCTCGACGTCCTTGGTCCCAAGATCAGCTAAGTTAGTTTTACCGTCTACTTTGTGCATCTGGATCTTCCCCTTTCCTACCTGGCGCTGTATCCACAAAAATGCCGCGTCCAAATGTCGCACCTTCCCGAGACCGATCCGGGAAGCGATCCCCTTGGAAGCTGTGCTGTCTGTCCGCAGACGGATCCGCAGCTCGTCGCCGAAGTCCCGGGCCATGGACTGCATGCCAAGAGAATGGCTCCCTCCTTTGACGTTCGCTACAAATTCCGCCTCTCCTGAGGACAGAGCTGGACTCGTCTGTGTAGCAGTCGAACATCGTAGGCAGTGATTGCCAATCATCACTACCGTGCAGCTCACAGACTTCCGGTCTGTTGGGTCTGACGCCCAATCAGAATCTGTCCTTACGTCAACATACCCCACAGGCTCCTGCATCTGGAACTGCTGAACCCACCGGGGGTGGCCCTTCAGGTAGCGCACCGCGCGCTTGAGCCGGTTCCAGTGGCCCACAGTGGGCTTACTCATCCCACGGGCCAGTCGATTTGCAGAAAACTGTAGGCGCGGCAGATCTGCCGCAAGGTACGCTATACGCATAGTACATGACCTGTACAAACTCACGGAGCTATCCGCGAGCGGCTCTTCCGAGTGGTAATCGCCGCGCTTTTCGCCTGGCGCGCCCACTGCTTTGACCCGGCTGCCGGTCAGTCCAAGCTGGTCGACTAGAAGATCCACGTGTCGAGGATCAGGCTCGTAAGTGACTGTCGGCACACCGTCCTTGGTGCAGAAATCAACCAAACGGTTCAGAATGGTGATGTGCGTGTCGTCACCATCCTCAAAACCAAGCACGCCTCTCTTCTTAAGGATCATGTGCTTGCCGATTCCGTCAAACAAGCTGTACATGTGGTCTGCTTCACCTATGAACACAAGGTCGTCTCCGTGCCTCCACCCTATTGGCAGTTTGTTCCTGTGTCTGTACAAACATGGGTTTGACACGCCAACGTCGTAGCCCAGCTTTGTGATGATGTCGTTAAAGAAACTGTCCCATTGGTTCGCTGCGTCGCGCGCGCCGTAAATGGTGCGAAGAAGCTTTCCGACCATCCCTGGGGTAGCATCCTCCTCTGGGAGGCGGATGTACATCTCCCGCACACACGGCGCATGGAAATGAGCTCTGCTCACATCCATCACCAACATCTTCAAACGAACCGGGGCGCCTCGCACCCGCCTCGTGGTTGTCATGAAATGGAACAGATATTTAAGGCTCTCTAGTGGTGGCGTCGCGGCAAACGTGCCTTGCATGAATGGGTCTTGCCACTTGTACTCCCTGCCGACCAGCCGGGAGCGAACCTCCAAATTATCATCATCACCTTTGTTGACATCACACCAACGCACAGAAACCATGTTCTTGCCTTTCGCCCGTGCTGCTGGCACCTTTTCGTACACAGGGAAACCGCGTAGAAAATCCAACTCGGCGACTCTCGCTTTCCGTACCAGCGGCGTTGGTAAGAGCTTCCCAGAGACATCGTCGTAAAACTTCGCAAGGTCTTCCTCTGGATACTCTGTGGGGTCGTGGCCTGCGACCCCCGGCTCGAGGGAGGACAACGACAACTTCCCGTCTTCCTGGAGTTGCCGCCGGAGGCCACGCAGCACCGCACATACCAGCGCGGGCGCGCACCCCCCTGTCCCTGCAGCCTTGGAACCCGTTCTGTTCCAAAACTTGCACGTCGCAAGCTCCTCGGCGATACACCTGCTGTTGGTGAGCCAACCGGCCCCCTGCGCCACCAGCTCGCGCCCGCCTCCTTTGGTGGCGATGGCCTGCCCCATCCCACGCTCGCCAGTGCGCACCCAGAACACATCTGGCTGCTCTAACACCCCCTGCGCGCACGGCTCCTGCAGAGACGCCGCGCCGCCACGGTGCTCGTGTAGCATGTATCGAGCAGCGTCGATTTGCTTCCTGCACAGCGGACAACACGCCAGGAGTTGCTGCCTGCTGCGTGCCCCGCGCGCGCCCCGCGCGCCTGCGCCAGCGTCGCCCCTGCGCTGCCGGCTCCAGGGAGGGCCGTCAGTGCCCCCCACTAGCAGGCATGGCCGGATCTGCTCCTGCATTTCGTCGGCCTTCTGCTGTTGCCCTGGGACCTCCAAGTCCCACCCTGCGGTGAAGTCAAGCACGTAGCCCGGGTGAAGGCCGAACTTGCCCACCTGCGTGGTGAACCTGCTCTTGCAGAACACCTCGCCCGCAGCTGCCTCCCAGCTGCTGTCCGGAATCGGACCGCCCCTCGCGACCGAGCACACGGACTTGATAGACGGGCCAACTGCCGCGCCCATCTGCCGAAGATTCGCCTGGATACTACCAAGATCCATGTCGTCCTCGTCTAGACCAGGAACTGGCCTATCCGCGGCGCTGGGGTCTGCGTTACCAAGCGATTATCCTTTGTCGCCGTCTCGAACCAACACTGGCTCTGACCCGGCCAGCGCAGCCTCGACGCTGCCAGGCCTTAGCGGTGCAGCCGGCCCTGCTGTAGCCGAAGCTGTCACCCCAGAATCGGCTGCCGCTGCTGCCGGCTCCCCTCCTGCGCCTGGTGCAGACAGCCGCGGCGCTCCCCGCGACGGTCTACTAGCAGGCATATTGATGAGCCGCTTCGGCTGCTGCGAATCAATACCTCCCTGCTCCTCCCTTGGTGCTGTCCGCGGTGCTTCCCGCGAAGGTTCCCCCTGCTCCTGCCTATGCGCCGTCCGCGGGGCTTCCCGCGAAGGCTCCTCCGTTGTGCTGTCTGGCCCCAAAACCTCTCCAGGCTCCAGGGTTTCCCCTGGCGCTGCTCGCGCCCCCGGGACGCCTGCTGCCCCCCTGTGCGGCTCCGCCTCCTCCAGACGGACGCCAAGCTCGGTATCTTGAGCCATGGCGTCTTCGATCCTTTTCCTACACTCTTGTGTGTGCGCCCTCGGCTTGTGACCAAAAGCTGAAAATGTATACGCGCCTCGGGACCCAAGGTGCCGCTGGTGGCGGTGGCAGGTGTGGTGGTAATTCCGACTCAGGCACGACTGGTTCCGTCGCCGCCATCACGGGCGCGCCCCCCGGCTCCTCCGCGTCGACACCCTCGGAGTGGCTCCACGGATACCCCCTGATGGCCTTCACCAGCTCCGGGTCTTTAGCCTGGACCGGCGGCAATCTCTTGACGCAGTTCACCTTCCGGACACCCTGTGGCGTCCCGATCAAGACCATGTTTGAGCGCTCTACCAGTCCAAGGTAGACTCCCGTCTCCCATCGGTCTTCGAATTTGCGCCTCTGCCGCTTCTCTGCTACTCTCAGAAACATCACTGCTTCTGCAAAGGCTGGAAGTTTGCGACGGTACGGTCTGCCTTTCCTCAGCTCGTACGCGGTGCGGCCATCTTTCAAAGCCTTTTGACCTCTGTCGATGACCTGTGAGGCGTACTCCACTGCCAAACACGGACAGGATGAGTTAAAGGAAGTTTTACTCCATGGAACTCCTGGGCCGCATGGACCAGAGTCCGGGTTTTGGACTCTACCTCCCAGATGGCCCTCTCCACCACACCATTTTGTTGAGACTCCCTGGCCCCACTCTCCTCCATCTTAACTGTGATGGCCTCCCCACATTTGGATCGAAGTTCTTCGACGGCTGCGGTCTTGAGCACCTTGATGGCGTTTTCGCCGTCTGACTTGTAGATGAAGTGCTGCAGACCACTCTGCTCCAGGTCGTGCGCCGTGACTTTGACGGCCCATTCATCTACTCCTTTGCGCCTCACAACATGTGACGTCAACCACCTATCCTGGAAAAAACTTATGTACAATTATAAATAAACATCGATCACACATCCTCTCCTCCTCCACCGACTCCCCCATGAAACAGTAATCACAAGAGACACAAGGCATTTTCAGATCGTCGCTCTCCCGCCTAAAATGACTGTCTGCCTTCCCACAACCAGCCACGCACGATCTACACCAACTCTGCCACGGACAATGATCAACATTACGCCTTGCAATCTCCTCCGCCGAAGGAAGACTTTGGGAGGGGGGAGCTCGAATGACCCCGCCTCCAGCGTTGGCCATGTGAGACTGGAGATGAGCGCCGCAATCCCCTCCTTGGCCCGCGGGGCTGCCCGCTGGCGCCCTCGGCCCTGCGGCCGGCACAGGTGCGCTCGCGGGGCCGTCCGCCGAGCCACCTGGTGAAACTGACTGTGAAACATGAGGCCCCGCTGCTAGTGCTGCCGGAGGGGCCGCGGAGCTACCCGCGACCGTTGGAGCACCTGAGCCTGCCTCCTCCACGGGACTTACGGCCAGGCCAGCCCGTCTCAGTTTGACGGCAGGATGACTCTTGCGTCGAGCTCATACCTGCCCCCTCTACGATGCATCTCCAAGACTTCGCCCGACTCCCTGCGACGAGCCCACCGACGACCGTCGACGAAGAAAACATCGTGACCGTGATCTTCTAAATCACACAGTGCTAACAAAGGTTTGCGGACTGGGACGATGTGAACATTAGCATGCCTGCGAACACCACCAATGTCTAACTCGTACACCCTCTTCCCGAGGTTCGGCAAGGACGGCGCGACGGTGCCCCCAGGGCCGTAGTACTTCACGCCGCGGCGGGACTCTGGGGAGTCCTTGGTTGGGACTTCTGGGACCAGCTCTGGGGGCCAGACGGTTATCTCCGCGCCGCTGCCGAGACCAATCGTAACCCGCGGGTCTGACCGCGAGTACGACACAGCAGATACCTCGCTAGCCTCGATTGCCGAGATCCCAAGACTCCCCACCTCCGAAAGCCCCGCCGCCCCGGATGACGACCCAGAAAGGCCCTGCACCTGCAGCGAAAGCGCCGCCAGCTGCTGTTCGAGATGGGAAATCTCTGCTCGAGTGCGTTTCTTGCTCGGCTCCCCAGTGCCTGTCCTAGTTGCTCCTGCGACGTCCGCGCGCTTCTTGTGGCAGTCTGCGGCCTTGTGGCCTGGTTTGCCGCAGTAGTCGCAGTTTCCCGAAAAGTTCCCAGCAAAACGCTTGGCTGCCGCCTTCTGTTTTGCCTTCCCAGCTGGTTTCGCCTTGGCCTTGGCTGCCGGGCTGCTCCGGCACTCGCTGGCCCTGTGGCCGGTTTTGCCGCAAGCCCAACAGTCGCCCGAAAACTTGATGGCAAGCTGCAACTTACCGTCGCCGCCCTTCCCGCCAGCCTGTCCTCGTCCGACCCCCTTCGGGCTCCCTTTAGCAAGAGCGTGCAGACCGCCCGCAGACCGCCCGAGAAACCGGTTCGCGCCGACGATTTCCCGCAACTCTTGCTTGATCTGCTCGCACGTCTCGATCCGATTGCAGTTCAGAACGAGATGTTTCGACAGATCCCGCTGGTCTGCGTCTCCGTTGGCTAACGCACGGAGAATCACACCAGCCTTCGTTTCGTCGTCTACGGTCTTCCCGGACCCGTTTTCGTACTCCTTGACTAAGTCTTCAAACTTGTCTAAGACTACCCAGACGTCAGCGAGAACGGCCTGGCACTGCACCATCCGCCGGCTCTTGAACTGCTTCGGCTCGTAGTCATGCGCCAGGAGCCCCCACAGCTTCAGCCCTTCCCCCTCGCTCACCTTCTTGACCTTCAGCAGCGCGTTGCCCTCCACCATCAGAGTGATGATGTAATACAGCTGCTTGTCCAGGGCGTCGTCGCCCCGGGCTAAGTCTCCGCGCTCTATGGACTGCTGCAAGTCCTCAGCGCGCCGGAGCAGGGACTGCATCCTCGGCGAGATGGCCCCCACGTACGCGCGGAACACGAGGCTGAACAGAGCCCAGTCGGACTCTTTTCCGCTGAACATCCTGGGTTTGTTCAGGACCCGGGTGTCCACGGCCCCGGCTGCCAGCCTCCGCGCCTCGTCGTCTGGCTCCCTCCTCTCGGTCTGCGCCGCGCTGCTTGCGCCTGCCCGAAAGGCTTCTGCTGCGGCGAGGTCCGCCCGCAGCTGTTGGTTCTCTGTGCTCACTGCTTGGAGCTGAGCCTCCATGGCTGCGAGCCTCGCCAGCACCTCCCCCATCGCCATTGTCGCAAGCGGTGGACCAGCCGTGCGTCAAGTAGTGCTCGTAAGCGTCGTCGTTCCCAGCGGCGACCTTCAGCACGCGAAAGAGAGCGCTGGCTCGCACCCGTGGGTCGTTGTTGCGCTCACAGTGCTCTATGGCGCCCCTGCGGAGGTCCCTCACCCAAGGAGCTCCCTCACCCACTTGTGGTAGAAGGTCTTTTCCTCCTCCGTGAGCTCTTCGCCGCTGTCCACCTTTCTGAGCACAGAACCTTTCAATGCTCTTCTCTGGAGGGCCTCCTGCGTGCGACGCTCTCCCCTAGGGCGCTGGCCGCGGCTCCTCTTCTTGGCCACGTAGCTGGCCGCCCCTGGCCGCACCACGCCCTGCGAGGGGAACTGTTCCAAGATCCGCCTCTGCACCGCGAGGTTCCTCGAAGCCTGTCCGAAGCCTGGGCCTAAAGCCGAGAACTCCTCGGGCTCCCCCCGCGGCGCTGGCGGCCGAGGCCGCCCCGCAAGGGGCACAGGCGGCGGCGGCGGCGGCGGCGGCAACCTCGGCCGCGAGGCTGACCGCGACCAAGATGGCGGAGTAGGCGCCCGCTGCTGGCGCCAAGGTGGCGCCCGCGGGTCTGACCGCGAACTCGTTGCCGTGGATCGCAGAGCTGAGCTCTCAGAGCTCCGCTGCCACGATGAAGAAAAATCCATTTTTCCTCGAAGCTGAAACGGCTATTGCGCAAAGCAAAGTAAGAGTAAGAAAAAGAAGATAGAATACAGAAGAGTAGAGAGCATGATGGGGAGGATCTTCAACAAACGCACTGTTATATATAGATATATATATATGTGTGTGACGTTGGAGCCGGGCGCGGCCAGCTCATATCAGGATCAGAGTCTCCATGTTCTGGACGCCGTAGTTGTAGCCTGAAGCCAAGCAGCGCAAAGTTCACGAAGTAAAGCCGGCCCGTCACGTTGAACGCGGGGTTCAAGATGGCGAACGGCGTGGTAAGCCAGGCAAGCCGTTACCAGCTGGTGCGCGTTGGTGTGAGTAGGCGCCAGAAGAAATAGCCGCAGTGGAAGACTTGGTCGGGCGTCAGCCGCTCGTTGAACTGCATCTCCGGGGCCTGGTGTTCCAGCGGCCAGAACCATCGACCAAAGCGGCACACAGAGTAAATAATACTTTAACTCGTCCAGACACCCCACACATCCGAAAACACATGGCGATACGACATCCAGGTGGAGGCGAGCACTGGTTGTCCACGCATTGGCCCAAGTCTTCAGGATCGCTGCTGACCATGCTGGGGAAAGTGACTGCGTAAGAAGACGTACGCCATGCGCATCAAATATGCCCCTTCGGTACGCTTGGCCACGCAGGGCGAGAAAGACGTGCAATTAGAACCGGAATAGAATCCGACAGCAATGCCAACCGAAGCTTCTCTGCGATAAAGCGTTGTATCTGCGCCTTTGGACAGCCGGCTGGATCAGCCAGGCGGCGTCGGCCCCGCAGTAAATGGCGAGCCTCGGCAACAATGGGTGGCAAGATACTGCCCACAATGCTGTGGTTGGGTAGTCCTTCGGAGGCATCGTGCAGGATCAAAGCTATGGGAGCAGAGTCCCAATGGCGAGGGGGTAACACTCCGGCCGCAACGTCGATCACAGAGAGATGCTCCGCAGCTGCAGCGCGAAGAGAATCCAAATTTGCTTGCCAACCTGTACTCGCTGTTAAAGAAGCTCGGACCAACCGCGAGATAAGGTCGACCAACATGCTATCGATTGACACCGAACCCCAAATATGCAGACTGAACATGTCCTCGCGAGGGAAAAATTGGGGGAATGCGAAGGAGACGACGAAGGGCACAAAGCTCTCGACGAAAGAGGCGCTTGGGAGGGAGGGCAAATTGACCAAGATATCACAAAGTAGGTAGAGCATGGATGTTGCAACGAATGGTCGCCGGAGTAGGATGGGCACCTGTGGCAGCGATCATGGCGACCCGGGAGCGGTACTTCTCTGCAGGCGCGCGCCACATGAGGTCGCCGACGGTGGTCCCCAGATGAGCCCCAAGATACTTTGCAGCCGGCGCAGTCGCGATGTCGATCCAGTTGGGAATGCGCTCTGCAATCCAAGTGCGGATCATCGTTGCAAGGTCATCCGACCAAGGGCGCACTGGGACCGGACAGCACTTGCGGAACTTGAGGGTGGGTCCTGCCAAGAGTTTGGCAAACCTGAAGATGCTTGCCATAGTAGGGAGAACATCCAAAGATGAAAAAGCAGAGCCAACGTCGTCAGCGCAGGCGCGCACGATACCCCGGCCTGCCGAAAACAATGGCATGATCAAACCAATTCAAGAAAGGGTCAAAGGCAAGGACGAGCAGAAGCTGGCCAGAGGACACCCCTGGACGACTCCACGTAAAATGAGAAACAAGTTCGCGATCTTGGCGCCAGAGCGCCCGACTGCAACAACTGACGCGTGGACGACCCGAATGACGTTGATCAAGCCTTGCGGCAACCGACTGGCCGAAGCAACGATGAACAGCCACTGGTGAATCATGAAGAAAAAGCGCATCCGAAGTCTGTGAAGAGAAGAAATGGACAGCGAGGGGTTGGCTGCAAAGCGCATGCCCTACCATGGGCATCAAGATCCACGATGTTGTTCACAGAATTTCGCCCAGTACTAAATCCATTTTGAAGGCGGGAAGCTTTCTCCGCGACTGCGTTTTTGATGGATGAGTGGACGGATCCGCTAATGATCTTGACGTCTGAGTTCTTGAGCCCGATCGGTCGAAAGCACATGGGCCCCCGAACAACTGCACGGTCATCGTCTTCCTCGGAGCCCTTCGGGGCGAAGATGGCGAGGGCGTCATTGAAACCGATTGGGAGGTGCAGGCCGGAAGACATCCAAGCGCCCACTTGATGGAGAAGGGTCCACGCACGAGGTCCGGCACGCAACCAAGCAATAGGGAATACCATCAATACCTGGCGCCGCATGCCGAACATGTCGAAGAAATCTGCGAATGTCTATTGAAGATGGCGGACCACTGTAATCGTCCATGGAGAAATCGGAAGAGAAACGCGAAGCAACCGAGCGAGCAAAATCTGTGTTGACAGGGGTCACTGCAGAAAATACCGGCCCCCATGCTTGCGCGAGCGTCTTCATCTGATCGCCCTCCTCCTCGATGGTCTTGTCGCCGCAGCGGATGGCGGCGATGTGGCACTGCTTGCCGAAAAGCGACAAGATCTTTCGGAGTCTGTCGAAAGCGGCGCGTCTGCGACGACTCGCCCGCAACGGGGTAGAAGGCGCAGCTGGTTCGCGAAACCGTCGCTCCAAAGCTGCGTACCTGACGTCGGCGCACAAGGAAGCGAATGCGGAGGGATCACGCAAAACGACCTGGCCGCTCTCGACGCCGAGATGTTGCCGGGCAAGCTCCGAGCCCCCAAACAAGGTGAACGCGAACCGGGCGCCAGTGTGCCAGACAGCCCGCGCGACTGATGAGCACGCGGAAGCACGAGCGTCAGGCCCCGCATCGGGTAGGGCGAGTAGTTTCTTCCTGGCGATCTGCGCTGCAACTCTGACTAGGCGCTTGAACTCCGCCAGGCGCAATGGCACAGAGAAGTAATCGAGGTCAGTGGCATCCAAGAGCAATGCGAGATTCGCAGAAAGCAGAGGACGATCAACAATATGCCGAGGAATAGGTCGAAGATGCTGCGGAAGTGGGGTGCGATAAGTGAAGAAGAAAGCGACGGGGGCATGATCGCTGATCTCCTGTTGATGGCAAAGGAAAGGATCACGCAGCAACTTCGCGTGCAGCCCGAGCTGTAGGACAAGCCACGCGGGCGAAGCAACGTAAAGCCGATCCAACCGGCCAGTAGATGATGTAGTAGAGTTCAAATGCGCGTCGAAAGGTTGGTGCATCTCCGCGAACTGGTCCAGCATGCTCTGCCAAGCTGCCTGTCGGGGGCCCGCCGCAGGGAGGCTGTGGTGAGAGAGCGCGGTTGAACCATGGTCCGAGAAAGATCGTCGGAAATCGCCAGGCGCGGGAAAGTTGAAGACGCCAGAAGGTATCACAAAGTTGTTGCGCGGATCAGCCTGAACGACAGCCGCGTCGCGGCCGACCATCGCCGAGGCGCGCTGGACGTCCGCGCATGTCAGACCGTAGTTATGGATATTCCAGTGCACCCAAGTGCAACCACCAATGGAAGAATCGGGGGCCCCCAAACGGGGTGGTGATCACACCGTGCGGTGAGTCGGTGGGGATTCCGGGTCACCGCACGGTTTTGGGACTCGAGTCCTTCTCCGAGGATGTCTCGGGCGACGGGGGCCGTGCGGTGACGGACCGTGCGGTGACGGACCGTGCGGTGACGGACCGTGCGGTGAGGTTTTGGGGGATTTCGAGGTCACCGCACGGTCCGTCACCGCACCGTTTGGGGACTCCAGAAAGAAGTAACACGTAAAATGCGCCCGGGGACCGGAGAGGAAGAGGCAAATATGACGTCGGAGCCAGGAGGGGGAGCCGGAACGAGCGTTACGACAGAACCTTCGTCCGCCTTGTAGCTGGCCGCGTCACTGGGCGCGAAAGAATGGAAGATCTTGCAGCGGCCGAGAAGAGGAAAAAAGTAAGCGAGAAACCTTTTCAGGAGTGCCGTGTATTTCTTCGAGAGCAACAACATGCTGAATACGGTCAGGGGAACGAAGAAGGTCTTGGATAATACGAGTTGTCACAAGACGACGGCGGGGGAGGTGGCGGCAAAGAGCACGAGCGTTCCAGGAGACAAAGCCGACCGAAGTAGGCGAAAGCTTCCACGGGGGCGCAACCCTGCTACCCAGACCACGCGACCTGCTGCGCAGGCCGGCGGGCTCGGCTCTCAAACTCGGGCCGAACAGTCTCGCGCACGACTTGTACGGCATCAAGTTGATGCGAATTCCACTGCACGTGGGACGGGCTGTCGTCGCTGCGTGGCTCCAGCATCGCCAAAGGGACGCCGTCGAACTTGATAAGGCCGTCAACCTTGTTCCAAGCGAAGTGCTTATTAGGGCACACGTGCTGGAGAGCTTGGCGACGACGCTTGCCATCGCGCCCACGGTTCTGCTGACGGGGGTTCCTGTCGAAATCGATGTAGATGGTCGAGAGCGCGGCTCCAGATATAATCTTGTAGTTTGGGAAAGGTCTCCCTTCGCCGGCATTGGTTTTGAGTATTCCGCGAGAATTGCGAGCCCGATTCTCCGCGAGACTGGCATTCCCCTTGAACTACACTGTAAAACGCTTCCCGGTGCAAGGACCAAGAAGAACAGCCCCATCATCAGAACCGCAATCGGCATCATGAAGCCAAGAACGGATGGCAGTCTTGATTTCGAGTTTGGTCGTGGGCTCTGGAACGTTGAGGCGCAAGATCGCGCTGTCCACCTGCCGGTTGAATTCCGAGAGGTCGAGGGTGTCCTTGATGGGGACGGTGGCCTCCGCGACAGCGACGGCACGCCCCCCGCTGTTCCTGCTGCGCGTGTTCGATCTCAGCCTGGGCCCGGCGCGCATCAGCAGGATCGCGTTCCAGGCCTTGGACGCGACGCTCGCACTTCTCCTCCGTCGCCTTGACCAGCTTGACTGTGGCGGCCATGGACTTGTCGGCGAATGCTTTGACAGCGGCGCCCACGTGGCCCAACATCTCCGACCGGAAAGCCTCGAACGGGTCGTCCGCGCCGTCCTCGATGTCCAAGTCTGCGGCCCCAGCGGAACCGGCATCGCGACCGCGCTTGGGACGACCGGCGACGTTGGCCATCGCAGCAAAGCGCCCGAAGACAAATATGTAATTGCATTTTGGCTTGTGGCGGAATGAACCGCGCGAGGGGAAGCTATCGGCGGACCGAAAAGTGAGAGGCTCAGGTTTGCCTTGAGCTCTGCCTTGGCTTGAGCCAAAATGGCTACGGATATACATATATATATAACATATATATATATACATATATATATATATATATATATATATATATATATATATATATATATATATATATGGTCGATCCCCCCCAGCGACCCCCCAGAGCGCCCAAAGCACGAATACACAACTCAACTTTGGCCTGCCATCCAGGCTGACGAACTCATCCGCTCGGCCCATCCGTCACGGGCACCGTGCGCGCAAGCATATCGGTTTCGGCCGAGGCCACGAAACACTGTGTATCACAGGTTTTTCTGGTTTTTCTGGTCTGGGAACCAACGAAACACTGCGTATCACAGGTTTTTCTGGTTTTTCTGGTTTCTGGAGCTGAAATGCTCGCCGCGGCCTCGCCCCACCGCTCCCCCACCTCCTGTTTGTCGGCACCTGAAAACCAGAAAAACCAGAAAAACCTGTGATATACAATGTTTCGTTGGTTCCCAGACCAGAAAAACCAGAAAAACCTGTGATACACAGTGTTTCGTGGCCTCCGAGCAAGGCTCTGGTTCTGGTTCTGGTTCTGGTTCTGGCTCTGGTTCTGGCTCTGGTTCTGGTTCTGGTTCTGGCTCTGGTTCTGGTTCTGGTTCTGGCTCTGGTTCTGGCTCTGGTTCTGGTTCTGGTTCTGGCTTTGGTTCTGGTTCTGGTTCTGGCTCCTACCAGTGGTTGTACTGGCACAGGGGCGAGGATTTGTGGCTGGCAACAAGGAAGATGCTGGAGGAGGCCTTCCTCAAGGAGCACTGCCAGTGAGCGGCGAGCGCTGCAGTCCCCGAAGAGTACACAATGTTTTCTTGCTCGGAGGCCACGAAACACTGTGTATCACAGGTTTTCTGGTTTTTCTGGTTTGGGAACCAACGAAACATTGTATATCACAGGTTTTTCTGGTTTTTCTGGTTTTCAGGTGCCGACAAACAGGAGGTGGGAGAGCGGTGGGGCGAGGCCGCGGCGAGCATTTCAGTTCCAGAAACCAGAAAACCAGAAAAACCTGTGATACGCAGTGTTTCGTTGGTTCCCAGACCAGAAAAACCAGAAAAACCTGTGATACACAGTGTTTCGTGGCCTCGGCCGAAACCGATATGCTTGCGCGCACGGTGCCCGTGACGGATGGGCCGAGCGGATGAGTTCGTCAGCCTGGATGGCAGGCCAAAGTTGAGTTCTCCAACAGGGAGAGGACCAGGTGGAAGAACAGAAGGTGGAGGACGAGGGAGGAGGGAGGAGGAGGACGAGCAACAGGAGAAGCAGGAGGCGAGGGGGGAGATGGAAGAGGAGGGGGAGGATGAGGGAGAGTAAGATGAGGAGGAATACTTCTCGGGCCACAGCCCGCTGTGACAGACCATGTGTCTGCGGCTGTTCGGTGCCAGCATCTCAAGACCGCGGCTTCGTGTTTTGGGCGTTTTGGGGGGTCGCTGGGGGGGGACCGAGCATATATATACATATATATGTGTGTGTACATACATACAAACATACATACATACATACATACGTACATACGTACATACATACATACATACATACACATACACATACATATACACATACATATACATATACATATACATATACATTTACATATACATATACATATACATATACATATGTATGTATATGTGTACATACATAGATACATACATACATACATACAAACAAATATGGTTTCGCCCGCGTGGACCTCAACCAGTGTGAATAACTGTATGTGTCGCGCCGTATATGTGGAACAACCAGCGTGGTGCAATATAGGTGTTGCAATCTAGATTGTGCGATCTTTGTTGTGCAAAAGATGTGGTGCTATATATGTGGTGAGGCAATATCTGTGGTGCGCGGTGAATGCGGTGCACGATGTGTGGTGCGCGGTTAATTCGGTGCAATATATGTTACGCAATTCACCAATGCTCAACTTGAAGATGTCCACTCCACTGTTCGCGCAAACATCCCACCCACCCACCCATGCGGAAGCGATTGCGATGAGTGTTTGGTGTTGGCTGCTGCATCTCTGCGGCCGCGCTAGCCCGCGCATGCTCGCGCGCGCAGCGGCCAGCTAGTTTGGCGCGACCGGCGGGAACGCGGTGGTACTGACCGCTCGGCACATCCCAACGAGCACTTCAGTGCGAGTCGGCGACTTGGGCGAGCGCGGTATCATAGCAACGTCGACAATGGTAGACACGATGATGATAGTAGCGACCCTGGCGACGATGCTGACAGCGACGACGGTCGAAATGCGCGCGCGGCAGACGCGCGAGAGTGGTTCGCATGTTATGATTTGACACGGATCGTGCCACCCCAGCACGCGCGCAAGGACGTTCGAACGATTTCGACATGCGCGCGCAGCCCGTTTGATAGCATGTTGTTAAATTTTGTTTAAAAAAAACGCATGTTTTTTGAAGAACTCGGAAGAGCGCGCGCGCACGCTTGTGTTGAAAATCCGTTATGCGAAACGCTGTTTTTCTTCTTAAAAAAGTTGTGTGGACAATCGATGTAAAAATCCTTCCGGAAGCAAAGGTGTTTTAAGGAGTTCGGCATGCGCGCGCGACGACGCGCGCGTGCACACTTCGTCCGAAGTTTTGAAAGGGGTTTTTGAAGGGAAAAAACAGAAACAAAAACAATGAATTGTAATAAGCGAGTGCGCGCGCGTAATATTTTTGGCAGAGGATCGCGGGGGGGGGTCGATACCGGCTGGCCTGGGATGGTATGAATTCATAGGGAAGATGAAGGGGCACGATCATAGATGAATTTCCAACTGAAACGCGCGGCCGATAACCCCGGGGGGGGTGATGGGGGTAGAATATACCTTCTTGCACGAAAGGGGAATCGATGTGGAGCAATCTATGCGGTGCAATATTGATTTGTACCCATGATTTGACGCATCCCACGCTCTTGCAAACATCCCACCCGCCCACCCGCAACTTGGTTTGCAAAACCTCTTAAGACCGACTACGACGACACCGACGACAACGACTACGACGACACCGACGACGTCTCCGACGACTACGACGACGACGACGACGCCGACGACGACGAAGACGACGACGGCTCGTGCAAACATCCCACCCTCCCACCCGCAACTTGGTCGCAAGACCTCTAAAGACAAGACCGTGACGGTAGGTACCACATGGCACTTGGCCACGACACCGACGCCGACGACGACAGCGACAACGACGACGACGGCGCCGCCGACACCGACTACGACGACACCGACGACGTCTCCAATGACTTCGACGACGACAATGACGACGACGACGACGACGACGACGACACCGACGACGACGACGACAACGACGCCGACGACGACGACGATGACAACGCCGACGACGACGACGACGACGACGCCCACGACGACGACGCCGACGCCGACGACAAAGACAACGACGACGACGACAACAACGCCGCCAACGAAGGCGACGACGACGACGACGACGAGGGAGGAGGGAGGACGACGACGACGACAACGACGACAACGACGAGGGAGGAGGGAGGACGGCGACGACGCGAACGACGAAGAAGGAGGGAGGACGGCGACGCCGACGACGACAACGACGAGGGAGGGAAGACGACGACGACGACGACGACGGCGACGAAATGGGAGGGTCGACGACGAGACGCCGACGACGGACGACGAGGTCGAGGGAAAAGGAAACGACGACTACGGCGACAACGACGACGGAAACGACGACGACGCCAAGACGACGACGACGAGGAAAGACAGAGAACGACGACGCCGACGACCACGACGGAGGAGGGAGGACGGCGACGACGACGACGACGACGACGCAAGAGCGCGCGCGCAGGCTTTTGTTGAAAATCCGTATTGCGAAACCTTGTGTTCTTGTAGGTTGTTTGGACACACGATTTTGAAATCCTTGCGAAGCCGAGGATTTTTGAAGGATTTCGGCATACGCGCGCGACGACGCGCGCGTCTGCACTTCGTCCCATTTTTTGCAGAGGATTCTCGCGACGGCACACGCGCAAAGGCGTTCGACAGATTTCGACATGCGCGCGCGACACGCCCGTTTGGTAGCACGTTGTGAACATATTGAAAAAGAAAAAAAAAAAAAAACTATGGTTTTCTCAAGATTTCGCAAGAGCTCGCGCGTAAGCTGTTTTAGCAAATCAGTGCTACGAAACCATGTGTTGTTGTATGTTTTGTGGGAACTCGATTGCGAAATCCGTCCGGCACCTAAGGTTTTTGAAGGATTTCGGTATGCGCACGCGACGGCGCGCGCGTGCGCACTTCGTCCCATGTCTTGCAAAGGATTCGCGAAAAAGTGCTATATTAGAACAAAAAATGTCACCGCATACTGTTGTTTTACAAGGGAACCTCAGGGGGGGGATACCGGCTGGCCTGGGACATTGCGATTTCATATGTAGGATGGACATGTGGTCAGTATCATATGTGATTTACATACCCGAAAGGGGGAGAGATAACTCCGCGGGGGTAGAGTCTGTTCTGTTTTTAGAAAGGAGAATTCACTTGCCGAACTTGAAGTTGTCCGCTCCACTGCTCGCGTAATCATCCCACCCACCCACCAGCAACTTGGTTTGCAAAACCCATGCGGGAGCGATTGCGATGAGTCCTGGGTGTTGGCTGGTGCATCTCTGCCGCCGCGCTTGCCCGCGCATGCTCGCGCGCGCAGCGTCGTCGACGACGACGGCGGCGACGATGGCGACGACGACGACGCCGACGTCGACGACGACGAAGACGACGACGACGCCGACGCCGACGACGACGACGAAGCCGACGACGACGTCGCCAACGAAGACGACGACGAGGGAGGAGGGACGACGACGACGGCGACAACGACAACAACGACAACAACGACGAGGGAGGAGGGAGGACGGCGACGACGCGAACGACGAAGAAGGAGGAAGGACGGCAACGCCGACGACGACAACGACGAGGGAGGAGGGAAGACGACGACGACAACGACGACGACGACAACGACGATGACGCCGACGAAATAGGAGGGACGACGACGAGACGCCGACGACTGACGACGACGACGACGAGGGAGGAGGAGGAGGAGGAACGTCCACGGCGACAACGACGACGGAAACGACCACGACGCCAAAGAGGACGACGACGACAAACACGAGGAAAGACAGAGGACGACGTAGGCGACGACGACGACGACGACGCGGGAGGAGGGAGGACGGCGACGACGACGACGACGACGACGACGACGACGACGACGACGCAAGAGCGCGCGCGCACGCTTTTGTTGAAAATCCGTGTTGCGAAACCTTGTGTTTTTGTAGGTTGTTTGGACACACGATTTTGAAATCCTTCCGAAACCGATGGGTTTTGAAGGATTTCGGCATACGCGCGCGACGACGCGCGCGTCTGCACTTCGTTCCGTTTTTTTGCAGAGGATTCTCGCGACGGCACACGCGCAAGGGCGCTCGACAGATTTCGACATGCGCGCGCGCGAAGCCCGTTTGGTAGCACGTTGCGAAAATATTGAAAAACCCATGGTTTTCTCAAGATTTCGCAAGAGCTCGCGCGTAAATCTTTTTAGCAAATCAATGTTGCGAAACCCTGTGTTGTTGTATGTTTTTTGGAAACTCGATTGCGAAATCCTTCCGGCACCGAAGGTTTTTGAAGGATTTCGGCACGCGCGCGCGACGACGCGCGCGTGTGCACTTCGTCCAATGTTTCGCAAAAGATTCGCGAAAAAGTCTTATGCTAGAACAAAAAATGTCCCGCGTATTGTTTTTTTGTTACCAAGGAACCTCAGGGGAAGCGATACCGGCCCCCCGGGGATAGTGCAAATTCACATTTAGGATGGACATGTGGTCACAATCATATATGATTCTATATGATTTACATACCCGAAAGGGGGGCGATAACGCCGGGGGGGGGGAGAGTCTATTCTCGTTTTAGAAAAGAGAATCCATGTGGTGCAATCTATGTAGTGCAGTCGTGAAAAATACGGCGTGCAACGGGGCGGTGGTAACGGGACGGGGCGGCGACGGCGTTAACATAGCCGCCAGACCGCCAGACAGGCCCGGACGACGGGCGGCGACGAGGCAGCGACGGGGCGGCGACGGCGGCAACATAGCCGCCAGACCGCCAGACAGGCCCAGACGACGGGCGGCGACGAGGCGGCGACGGGGCGGCGACGGCGTTAACATAGCCGCCAGACCGCCAGACAGGCCCAGACGACGGGCGGCGACAAGGCGGCGACGTGGTGGCGACGGCGATAACATAGCCGCCAGACCGCCAGACAGGCTCAGTATGGGCGGCAACGAGACGGCGACGGCGACAACATAGCCGCCTGACCGCCAAGCAGGCCCAGCTCCCTAGAAAAGAAATCAGAACCCCTATGTGCAAGCACTGTCAGGGAAATCTATATTTAACCTTACATATACGTATACATCGATATCACTATGTGTCCACCTACTTCCATAGGTCAATGTGTCCGTACGTTTGCTATCCATCATGCGTTGCGTGTTGCTTGCCCAGGGGGCGATGTGTTACCATCTTGTTGCTCCGCGAAGCACGCTTTATGTGTTTGCCCCGCAAGGCGCACGTTTTGGTATTGTGGCCTCGGAGGGCGAACGTTTGCATATTATGGTATCACAGAACCATCGGGACAACCATCGGAATGACCATCGGGACAACCATCGGGACAACCGCCGGACAACCATCCGAACAACCATCGGGACAACCATCGAGACAACCATCGGTAAAACCGTCAGCACAACCATAAGGACAACCATCGGGACAACCATCGGGACAACCACCGGGACAACCAACCGCGACACAACGCCCAGACCAGGGCGACTCGTTTTGGCCCGACGTGGCCTCGACTGGGGCGGGAACTCGCGCAGCTGCGCCGCGCCCGCGCGCGCGTCATGCACGGCACGAACCGAAACTGAAATCAAATTCTCGGCTGGGCGAATCCGCTTCACTTCGATCTCACCCCCAACCTCCAATCGCCCGTGGCGTTTGCCTGGCATCGCAGGCCAGCGTACTTGCACTTCTGGCATGGTTGGCACCCAGGGGCCCACCCAAGCATCGCGGACGGCCCGTACTCCCTGGACGGGACCTCCAGAGCCGCAAGCCTTGCATGATCGCGGCCACATGAGTCCGGCTGTTTCAGGCCTCCAGTCCGCGGAGCACATGGCTGCAGCTCCAGCTGCTCGTGCTCCCGCTGCTGCCTGTGCTGCCCGCCCTCCCCCACTGCCCCCCCGGCCAGCCAAGCCAGCTGCCCCGCTCGCAGGAACCCCTGAACTTTTTTTTCGTCAACGGCGCGGCGGCGAACCCCGCTCCAGCGAGAAGCTAGAGACGGGCACCAACTAGCGAATCGGCCGGCGTGCAAGGAGGGGGGGGGGGGGGGGAACAACCCCTGAACAGTCAGACTCGAGCCACGCCTGGGCACCGCACGCGCCCCCCCCAGGGAGGTCCTCGGCGCCCAGGGCGTGCGGGGGCATGTGAGGGGGCCCAGGGACACACAGAGAAATGCACACGAATCCCAGGATCCCCCATACTTCCCCATGCTTGCTGGGGTGTCGTTTTCCCCCCCACTTCCCATAGATTCCCAAATCAATTGTGTCTGTGTGTGTTTCTCCCCTCCCGAGTATGGCAGGAAGGCGCCAGCGGTACACGCCGGCCCTGGCCGGGCCTACCCTCGGACGGGGCCGCGGCGCGGGCGCCCTCCCATGGCGCAGGACTTCTGCAGGAGTCCCGCGGCTGCCCCAAGGCATCCCCAGGTCGCTCCCAAAGGAATCCCCTGGCCAGGGCTGTACACACACACACGCACACACACACACACACACACACACACACACACGCACGCACGCACGCACGCACGCACGCACGCACGCACACACGCACGCACGCACGCACGCACGCACGCACGCACGCACACACACACACACACACACACACACACACACACACACACACACACACACACACACACACACACACACACGCACGCACGCACGCACGCACGCACGCACGCACGCACGCACGCACGCACACACACACACGCGCGCACGCACTTTGGCGGTCGCGGCCTCGCGCGCAGCGACGAGGCGGGCAAGTCGAAGAGCAACAGGAGCGGGCGCGCGTGGCCGGGCCCTCAGGCGGGATCAACCTGGATCGCCGCACGTGCCACCCTGGGGGGTGGGCAGCGCATAGCCATCCGGGCGGGGATGGCGAGGAAAGAAGAGACAGTGCCCGCCACGGGAGCGCCCCACGGAGATCGCATCGCGAGACCAATGGGCGGCAGCACGTATAGCCAACCTGGCGCGGTTGGCGGGCACGAGGAGCACTAGCCGCTCTGTGCGGGCGTCCCGCAGAGGCAGGAGCGCAGCACACACACACACACACACACACATCTTTGGCCCAGGACTGCACTGGCCAGGACTGGTGCACTCGTACAGCCGGCGGCCTCCGAGATCTGGGGCTGCCCAGAGCCCTCTTCGGAGCCCTTCTGACCCAGGCGTCCGACGCCAGGGTCGTTTCGCG
The DNA here is from genome assembly GCA_963575745.1 of Prorocentrum cordatum. NCBI lineage: Eukaryota > Dinophyceae > Prorocentrales > Prorocentraceae > Prorocentrum > Prorocentrum cordatum. The sequence continues at coordinate 77,894 of CAUYUJ010000032.1, read as the reverse complement.
ACGCGGACCCCCGGAGGAGGAGGAGGAGGAGGAGGAGGAGGAGGAGGAGGAGGAGGAGGAGGAGCAGGAGCAGGAGGAGGACTAGGACGATGAGGAGGACTAGGACGAGGAGGAGGAGGAGAGGAGGAGGAGGAGGAGGAGGAGGAGGAGGAGGAGGAGGAGGGAGTCCCGGGGGCCCGGGGCGGGCCTCGTGAGGCCGAGGAGGAGGAAAGGGCCCGCCGCCCTGCTGCTCCGCGCGGCGCCAGGGGTCGGTCTGGGCCCTGGGCCTCAAAGATCGGCCCAGGGGGCCAGGCGTGGCGACGAGAGTGAAGGGGCCCTGGGACACACAGATAGATAGACACCAATAACAGGATTCCCCACCTTTTCCCATATCGTCTGGGCTTTCGTCTTCCCCCCCACTTCCCATATTTTCGCATATTTTCCTGGGAGTCGACGATTGATTGTGTCTGTGTTTTTTCCCCTCCTGAGAGAGGCCTCCCAGAGGCCCAAGACAAAACCAGAAAGCCGTGCATCCGTGAAGGACGCGTGGGCAGAAAACGCAACGGAAGCGCAGCTGAAGAGCTGCCCGAGCTGGCGCCACTGGGAGGGGGGAGAAAGGGGAGGAGAAGAGGGAGGGCGCAGACGGCCTCAGATACTCACACGATCGAGAGTGTACACGGACGTCGCCCAGGGCCGTCCAGAAGATCTGGACCTTCGGTCCTCGAGCCCCGAGCCCCGAGCCCCAACCCCTCTGCGAGGCCTGGGCCCCAGGCGTTAGCCCTGCCAAGCGGGCCTGAGCCCTCCTCCTCCTCCTCCCTCCTCCCTCCTCCCCTCCTCCTCCTCCTCCTCCTCCTCCTCCTCCTCCCGCCTCCTCCTCCTCTCCTCCTCCTCCTCCTCCTCCTCCTCCTCCTCCTCCTCCCTCCCCTCCTCCTCCTCTCCTCCTCCTCCTCCTCCTCCTCCTCCTCCTCCTCCTCCCTCCTCCTCCTCCTCCTCCTCCTCCTCCTCCTCCTCCTCCTCCTCCTCCTCCGCCTCCTCCTCCTCCTCCTCCTCCTCCGCCTCCTCCTCCTCCCTCCCTCCCTGGGGCTGCCCGTTCCTCCTGACCCGTTCGTGGAGCGGCCCCGGGGCCCCGGGCGGACCTGGCGAGGGCAACTTCTGCCTTCCTCCCCAGAGTCCCCCAGGATGGCTTCTGCTCGTACCCCTGGAAGCTCCCCCCAACATCCGTTTCCGTCTGCTCGAACCGCCCGGTTGGGAGGCTTCTACCTCTACCGTAGAAGCCTCCCAAATAGGGGCTCCGAGTAGATGGGGTCGGAGGATCGCGCCGCACCGCCGATGCATCGCCGATGCATCGGCGGCGCATCGGCGGCACATCGGCGACGTCAGCGGTGGATCGGCCAGCCAGCGCGGAGAACATCGGGCTCCGCATCGAGTCGCAGCTGCGACACGTCGGCGACGCGGCACAGTCCTCTGACCCATCTGCTCGGACCGCACCCGGGAGGCCTGGAAGGGGAAGCCCCGCCCAGGGCCAATCAGCGGATCCGGCTGGGCCGCGGAGTCTCGCAGGTCCGCGCCCGAGAGCAGGCCTGCCTGCCCGCGCACCACCCGCCCTCCCCGCCCTCCGGGCAGAGCCGGGGCGGCGGCGGCTGCACGGCCCTGGCCTCCTCGCGGAGGGGGCGCAGGGAAGGGAGGGGAGGGGTCGCTCCAGCTCTTTCCCCAGCCTTCCGTCCCCTCGCAGTCTTTCGGCGTCCCGGGCGATCGGCCGACCAGCCGCCGTCGTTCAGCCTGGAGCAGCAAGGAACTGCTTCCAGCTTTACACCCCCTGTACGTCTGGCTCTCCAGCTGTCCGCTTCCCAGCCTTCCAAAATTCTTCCAGCTTTCTGGGTCTAGTTTTCTAACGTTCAACGCTTCAGCTTTCCAACGTTCCAACTTAACAGCCTTCCAAGTTACAAGCTCTATATATATATGTATATATATGTGCATATATATGTATATATATATATATATATATATATATATATCGAGCTGCCCAGTTTTATGCTTTCCAACTTTCCAACTGGTTCGCTTTTTCCAGCTGTCCAACTGAATTGCCAGCTTTTCAACTGCCTAATGTTTCGGTTGTCCCGCTTTCTTGCTGGCAACTTTCCAGCTCTCAAATCTCAACTTTCCGAGCTTCAGCCTTACAGCTACCTGGCTTCCAGATGTACCATAGTGCAGTTTCCAGCTCTCGGTGTTCCAGCACTTCAGCTCTCCAGCTTTACAGCGTCCCTGCTTGCATGTCTCGGATTTCCAGCTTTCTTTCAACTCTCCAGCTGTCTGAGATTAATGTTTCTGTTGTTCCAAATTTCTGTTATCCGGCTGTCCAGCTAACCGTCTTTCAGCTTACGACAGCGGGCAGCTTTCCAGCTATCCAACTTTCAGCTCTCAACTTTCCCAACGTCTGCTCTCCAACTTTGAATGCTCCAGGTTGACAGATATTCAACTTTCAGCTTTCTGGCTGTCCAGCTTTCGTCTTTCATAGTTCATCAGTTACTTGATTCAGCTTTCCAACTGTCTAACTTCTGACTCTACACGTGATCAGCTCTCCGCTTTGCAATTGGTCAAATCTTCCGCTTCACAACTTTCGAACATTCAGCTCGGTTTTCCAAGTTTCCAGCTTTCCAACTCCACGGCTTTACAACTTTCCAACTTTCGGCTTTCCAAATGTCGTATTGCTTAACTTTCCAACGTGCCAGCTTTCAGCTTTCTGACATTCCAGCGTGCCAGCTGTCTTCCAGCTTTCTTCCCGCACTCCAGCTTTACAGCGCTCCAGCTCTCCAGCTCTCTAGCTCTCTAGCTTTCCCGCTTTCAACTCGGCTTTCGACGGCTTTCAACCTTCTCAATGGCTTTCCAATTTTCTCATCGTGCAGCTTGTTGCCGGCTTTCAGCTCCCGAGCTTCCCATATTCCAGCTGTCCCTCATTCTTAAGCTTTCGGACTGCAACCTTCCAGCTTCCCGCCCTTCCGCCTACCAGCTCTCCGACTGCTTCGCTCTCCGGCTCCAGGAAAGACGGGAGGGAGGGAGAGAGGAAGGCGGGGAGGGATGGGCCGGTGGAGGGCTTGGGCGGTGACCTTTTCTTCTTCTTTTTTTTGTTCGTGCAGTCCGCCGCGGCAAGAAGGTCACGCCTATGGCGCGTCTGTGCCGGGCGAGCCGTGGGCGCACCGATGCAAAGATCCCCCTCCTCCTCCTCCACAGGCACCTCCTCCACAGGCACCTCCTCCCTCCTTCTCCTCCTCCTCCTCCTCCTCCTCCTCCTCCTCCCCCTCCTCCTCCTCCCCCTCCTCCTCCTCCTCCTCCTCCTCCTCCTCCTCCTCCTCCTCCTCCTTAGCAGACGTGTGGACTCCCGCCCCCCCTTGCTGTGGACCCACGGCGGCGGCGCCAGGCGCAGCCGACACCGGCGGCAGGGGCGACCTTGTCCCCGGCACCAGGGGCCGCGGTGGCGCGCCATGAAACAAGCGAGGGCCGCTCGTCCTGCCCTGGATTCTCTGTTGCTCTCGACATGGCGCGAGGCAGTTACCTCGGGGATGGACAGACCCCCCTGTAGTAAAACGTGGTTTAGTGAAAACGACCTCGGGCCCAAACCTGGCGGGCGCAAGCCTGGAAAATGACGGCCGCGGCGCCCTCTCGAGAACCGAAAACGGACGATTCACTAATCGACGTGTCACTATTGGGGGTTCTGTCCACCCCCGATTACTATACAAGGCCCGAGGTTGACAGCAGGAGGAAGAGGACGAGAACGAGGATGAGGATAAGCAGGACGGCGCAGACCGGGGCGCTGCCGCTCCAGCGCCAGGCGGACGGGCGGGCGGCTTCGCCGCATCACCAGTCCTCGAGCATGCGCGCGGGGACCCTGCGCAACGCGGAGAGCAGGGCCTCCAGGAAGCCGAACCCGAAGACGTCGCTCGGCTCCAGCACGCTCTGCTCGTTCCACTCGTTCCAGGAGCCGATGAAGTACAGGTTGTCCTGGACGTCTCTCCCCCCTTGCTGAGACATCGACTGCAAAGAGGCCTCAACGGCCACTCGGAACATCCACGGCTCCAGCACGCTCCCATTATCAGTTTCGTTCCTCCCTGGGTGGCGCGGGCGGTTGTCGAATCCAGCGGTGGCGCCCCAGTACTGCGTGGCCTGCGACATTGCAGGGCTGTTCGCCACCGTCGAGCACGGGCGCTTGCCCTCAGCAGGCGCTGGGGGCCACGTGGACTTGTTATCCGCGTCCCAGCAGCAGAACTGTAGCGACGGGAAATGGAACGCCGCCTCGATCAGTGGCGTGTGCGTCCACCGCAGCTCCTCGGAGTCCTTCTTGCCAAATTTGCCGGCCATCGTAACGATGACGTGCAATCCTGGCAGGCCGCTGTCGCGCGCGAGGCCCTCCCACAGCCTCAGCATGGGCTTCAGGCTGTCCTCCATCAGCCCCGCCCTGTACAATGCGAACGCGGGCTTGCCCTCCACCCGGATGTACTTGGGATGCTTGAAGAATCGCAGGAGGTACCGGAAGTGCCTGGCCCAGTCGTCGGCGGAGCCGTAGCTCTGCGCCAACAGCGTGTTGTTGTCCGTCTTGGTGCTGCCATCCCAGCGCCGGGTCCAGGCCTCGTTCGCCCAACTCAACATGAAAGGGACGTCGGGCTGACCGTCCTCGAGTCGAAGTTCCGGGACTTTGAACATAACTTTCTCGCCCTCCACGCTGCTGAACCAGTAGTGGTAGTACACGAAGCCGTGCACGCCGTACTTCCTGGCCATCTCCGCCTGCTTCGCGCGCACGGACGCGTCGCGGAGGTCGTAGTAGCCCAACCCCCCAGCTTCAACCCCCAGTGGCTTCCGTATCCCCTCAACCTGGCAAGGCCTCAGGAGCGTCCACTCCGTGAAGTTCTTCCCCCAGAACTTGTCGTTCTCGGGAATCGGGTGGTACTGGGGAAAGTACAAGGCCATGGGCTTCGGCGCCGGCGGTATCTCGGCCAGCCTCAGGGACAGCAGCCGCAGGGCGGTCGGGACGTAGACCTCGAGCAAAGACTTCTGCGCGTCTTTGCCGTCAGGGGTATGGCTGCCCAGCTGCAGCCTCAACGCCTTGCTGAGCTCCACGACGCCCGCCGCAGGGCGCGGCCCCAAGTCGAGCTGCCCCCACCGAGCCCAGTACATGCCACCCACGACGGCCACAGCGCCCTCCCACTCGGACAAGTTGCCCCCGAAGCGAGCCAGCCGGGCGCCGCTGACGGCACTGTCGCACGCCGCCTCGCCCTTGAAGCGCCTTTGCCGAAGCCACGGCAGGATGTCGTCCGTGCTCGTTTTGTTGGTCACCACGGTGCCCAACGGGGCCACCAGGCCAAGCGTCCATTTCTCGGCGAACAATCGCTGGACCGAGTGGACCTGGGCCGGCGTGCCGCAGAGCGACTGCACCGCCCGCCGCGCCACGTCGGCCCCCTCGTCGGCGCCCAGCAGCAGCGCCAGATCGTGGGCCGCGCCAGAGGCCTTGGCCTCCTCCAGCTGCCAGGCGAGCATCTCCGCGTTGGTGTGGCCGGGCACCTCGTGGATGCTCGCCTCGCCGAGCACAGGGAATGACCCAAAGGCCGGCAGAAACTCCGAGTGGCACTCTGGGCTCACCGCCAAGCTCACCGAGACGGTCCAGTTCAGCTCTGCCGCTGCCGCGGCGATGCTGCCCAGGCACTCGGACACGAGCTCTTCGAAGACGGCGCCGCCCTCGTGAAGCAGCGGGGACTTGGAGCACTGGGCGGCCTGGATCAGGACCGCGACCTTGGTTGTGCTGCTCTCCACGACGGGCGGGGCCTCCACGCGCCGGAACACCTCCTGCCTCGACCTCCTGCCCTCGAGCAGCGGGGCCCCGAAGAGCCCCACGCCCACGAGGCAGGCGCCGCACGCCGCCAGCAGCAGCCAGCGGGCGGCCAGCCACGCCCACTGCCGCTCGGGCAGCGGCTCGCCACTCGCGGCGGGGGGCCGCGCGGCCGGCGCCTCCTGCAGCTCGCGCTCCTCGAAGACGAGACTTGCGCGCTCCTCCGGCTCGCCTGGGCTGGGCTCGGCCGTGGCGGGTGCCGTCCTCGTGTCGCACTGGAGCCCCGTAGCCATTGGTGGCACCAGTGGCCCGGTGCCAGAAAAAGGTTTGAGCCAAAATAGCTACGGGAGGGGTTGGGTGGTGATCTTGATCGCATTTCCGAGCCAGCGTCTTCAAACAAAACTCTGCCAGCTTGACAGTGTGCTGCATTACGCTGCGGTGCTTCTTGCAGAAGGGTCCAATGGCACGTGCATGCATCTGGCCACCCTTGCCTCTGATCCACTTCCTGAGCGCTGCTGGGATGCCGACGGGAGCGATGACACTGATCGTGCTTGCCAATCTGCTGTCTTGCACTGGGATGCGTCTGGCAAAAGTGCCCCTTGTCGCTTGCATGTACCTGGCCATCTTTATCTCTGATAACATTCCTCAGCGCCGATGGGATGTCTACAGATGACGTGACCCTAATACTGCTTCCATATTCTTGTTGCTCTAGCCCGGGAGTCTTCTGGCAAAACTCAGCCAACTTGCCAAGTTGATGCCTTGCACCGGGATGTTTCTGGCAAAAGCGCCCCATGTCGAGTGCATGTATCTGGCTACCCCTACCTCTGATAAGTATCCTCACCGCAGTTGGGATGACGACAGCTGTGGTGGCCCTGAAAATGCTTCCAACATTTTGGAACTCCAGTTCCATAGTCTCTTGGCACATGTCAGCCAGCTTGCCAAACTGATGCCTTCTACCGCGATGCTCCTCACTAAACTGCCCCATGCCGCCTGCATGATTATGACCATACCTATAAATATATATGTGTACACGCACATCTAAGTATGTAAGCACATATCTGGACTTCTGCAACGCGCACGCTTCGCGCGCTTAGATTGTAGTGTGCCAGTCAGTGTAGCATCAGCAGGTGGGCACGACCACCCATTCACAACGACTGAGACGTGGGGGACTCCATTGCGAGATTGTGAACACAAGTCCGACTAAGGGGCCGAAGGGGCTTACACACGCGCTTGGGTGAGTTGCTTTCGCGCGTAGCTGCGTAGTGTTGCGCAAGCCAGCGAATCCAAACTTACAAGGGGAGGGGGGCGGAGGAGGAAGGTAATTTCCGGCCCCCGGGACCGTCACTTTATAATCTGGGATCCAGAAACTTCAAGAAGCCCTAAAACCAGGATCGTCGAACGTCAACCTTCGATCCTCCTCCTCCTCGTCCTCGTCATCCTCCTCCTCCTCCTCCTCCTCCTCCTCCTCCTCCTCCTCCTCCTCCTCCACCTCCTCCCCCTGTTCGGGGCGGAGTTGCGCTGATTTCGTGTCGGATTTGCATCGGTTTGGGGGGCTCTGAGGGTTCACTTGAAACCGTGTCGGGGCCTACCGTGGCAGTTTCGGGGGCGTCTGGGGGGCGGCCTGGGAGACTCCAAAGTCGTATCAGGGAGCGTCTGGGCCCTCGGCGCGGCGGCGGGTGCTCTTGAGGTTCCTCGGCGCTGTCCTCAGGTCGGGCATGTCCCCCTACCAGGGGGGTTTTGGACGAAAAACAAAAAAATACCCCAAAAATACTCAAACCGATTAAAATGAATGCTCAAGAAATCATCCCCAAAGAATTTCTTGACTACTTTTGAATATTCCTCCTGTAAAGGGACAGGCCCGACTCAACGCTTTCCTCAAGCCCCCCCAGGGCCCCGAGGACAGCGTCGGACGCCTCCAGAGGGGGGGACCCGCCGGGGAGCACCAGGAGCGAATGAAGAGAACCAGCGACGGGGACGGGCACAGCCTGAACTTGCGCGAGCGGCGCAAGCGCCTGTCGGGCCACGGACGGGACGTTCCGAGGACCAACTGGGGCACAGGCCGGAGAAGGAATGACCATTAAACCCACTTGGGTTTGAGGGCGGGGGGATTCAGCAGGCTCTCGGGAGGTCGATTTGTGGCTTCCGCTTGGCCCCATGAGGGGCGGTGGCTTCACCGCTTCGCGGTCGCACTGCCCGCTTCGTCTCCTCGGCGGGACGCGGGTCGGAAGAAATCCTGGTGCTTGGTGTCGTGCTGTGCCGTGCGGTCGGTGTGGTGCCGCCGCCTGGACTCCGGGGCGGGATAGCAAGTACCGGGCTCGCGGGCTCGTCCCGCGGGGCTCACGGGCTTGTCCGGTGGCGTCGGCGGCTGCTGGCGGCCGTCTTTCGCGCACCCCAGTCCCTCCCGCCCTGCGCTGGGTCGTGTCCTCCGAGTGGCGCTGGCGCTAGGCCCCGTCGAGTGGTTCGGTCGCGTCCCAGCGCCGGCAGCGCTTCGTGTCACTCGCCCTCTGCAGGCGCGGTCACTCGGAGGCTGCGTAGAATCCTCAGAAGCGGAGAAGAGGCCACGGGGCAGGAACCGCTCGGAACGTGCAGTCTGCGCGGACGTGCCTGGGAATGCAAGGCTCCAAGGCGCCGCTGCGACACTGGCAGCGGTGGCTGGAGCCGAGGACCGTGGAGGGGTTACCCTTGAACACGTACACAGCGATCGCGAAGTGGCGCAATGCAAAAACACGAATCCAGCACAAACCTAAGAGATTGTACTGCGGAAGTTGTGCCTGATCTGTGTCGGCCCGGGGCCCTCTGGGAGTGCACTTCTATCCGTCTTGGGGCCAATCCTGACAACGTGGGAGCGGCGTCTGGCGGGGCGCCTCGAGAGTCTGCAGAGTTCGTCTGGGGGAGCTTAGGACCGTGGCGCGAGGGTGGGTACGCTGAGGCTCCTTGCAGCTTTCCTGAAGCCCCTCCACGCCGCGAGAAGAACATTGGATGCCTCCAGGGGGGCCGGGGCCTGGCTACTGTAGAAATTGCGCTGGTTTGTCGCAGTTGTGTCGGTTCGGGGCCCTCTGGGGGCGCATTTGAAGCAATCTTGGGCCCGATGCAATGCTGGCAGCTTGGGTGGCGTCTGCTGGGGCGGCTTGGGAGCCTACAGAGGTCGCCGTGGGGAGCTGGGAGCCTCGGCGTGGGGGTGGGAACTCTGAAGCTCCTTGGGATTTTCGGCAAGCCCTCCCAAGCCCCGAGGAGAGCATCGGGTACCTCACGGGGGGCCCGCCAGGTAGCGCCAGGAATGCCCGAGAAGAGCGAACGACGGACACAATACCAACACAAAGCCGACACAAATCTAACACAATCTATTCCCGGATTTGCACTGGTGTCGTGTCAGATTTGAGTCGGTCTGGTGCCCTCTAGGGGCACATTTGGACACCACCGTCTTCGGGCCAATCTTGGCAGGTTGGGGACTGGGGGGGCGGCGTCTGAGAAACCCGTAGAGGTCGTCTTTCGAAGCTTGGGGCCCTGGGGTGGTGGGGGATACTCTGAGGTTCCTCGGCGCTTTCCTCAACCCCCCCAGGCCCCGAGGAGAGCATCGGACGCCTTCGGGGGGGACCCGCAAGGTGGCACCAGGAAAGAATGACGAGAGCAACCGACGGA
>CAUYUJ010000032.1:30477-68361 GCA_963575745.1 Prorocentrum cordatum | reverse complement strand
GGGCACGGTGCCAATGCTATGCGTGCGCGCCCGAAACAAATTGTCGGGGCGGAGGGGGCGCGCTGGCTGGGGTGCGAGGGGGGAGCTGGGGCGGCCAGGGTGTGAGCGGGGCGCGGTGCCGGTGCCGTGCGCGCGTGCCTGAAAAAATGGGGGCGGAGGGGCGCGCTGGCTGGGGGGCGGGGGAAAACTGGCCCGCCTGGCTGGGTGTGGAGGAGGGGCGCGGTGCCGGTGCCGGGCGTGCGTGCTGGAATAAATTCGTCGGAGCGGAGGGGGCGCGCTGGCTGGGGGGCGAAAGGTAGCTAGGCTGGCTGGGGAGGGAGGCGGGGCGCGGTGCCACTAGTGTGCGTGTGTGTGTGTGTGTGTGTGTGTGTGTGTGTGTGCCGAAATAAATTGGTCGGGGCGGAAGGGGTGCGCTGGCTGGGTGCGAGGGGGAGCTTGGCTCGGTGGTTGGAAAGGGGGCACGGTGCCAGTGCCGTGCGTGCGTGCCAACATGAAATGGTCGGGGCGCATGAAATGGTCGAGGCGGAGGGGGCGCGCTGGCTGGCGGGGGGGAGGGCTGGGCTGGCTGGGGGGGGGGGGGTGCGCGGTGCTGTTGCCGTGCGTGCGTGCCGAAATTCGTTGGTCGGGGCGCAGGGGGCGCGCTGGCTGGGGGGCGAGGGGGAGCTGGGCTGGCTGGGGGGCGAGAGGGGGCGCGGTGCCAGTGCCGTGCGTGCGTGCCGACGTAAACTGGTCAGAGCTGGTGACATTTGTGCAAGATAATGTGAGTCATTTTCTTAAGGGACCTATGAAGGGGAACTTGGGCAGAATGTTTACTGCAACATCGTTGATGCGTCTTGGGTTTGCACTGGTCCTCCTCCTTCTCCTCCTCCTACTCCTCCTCCTCCTCCTCCCTCCCTCCTTCCTGGACTCTGTCTTATACCCAATTCAATTTCCAACTTCTTCATGTCTTTTTCTTATAGAGAACTCCTCCCTGTCGCGCCCCAGGCAGCTCGAAAGGGCTGGCCTGGCGTTTCCCCTGAGGCTTCGTCACCAGTTACGATCCTGAAACTCAGAGCTTGCAGCTTGCAGCCGCTTCGCGGATGGAAAGGGGGGGCGGTTTTCAAAATGCGACTCTCCCCTGAGCGCCGCGCGCACTCGTCTTAAACATTTGCTGAGCTTCACGGATGGAGGGCGGGTAGTTTCCAACGTGTGGCTCTCGCATTAGCGCTCGTCTTAATACATTGCACAAGCTTCACGGATGGAGGACGGACCGCTTTCAACATGTGGCTTTCGCCTTAGCGCGCACATTCGTCTTACAACATGCAAGAGCTTAATGGATGGAAGGCGGTTCCTTTTCAAACTGCGGCTCTCGCCTCAGCGCCGTGCGCATTCGTTTTAACAGTTCGCAGCAGTTTCAAGGATTCTCCTGGTTAGCGTCACACAAATGGTGTGCTGGCACGATCTTGGACTGTCAAGGCGCAACATTTTCTGTTGCATGGTGCTGCACGATTCAGGACCGTCAAAACGCAACCGTAACGGTGATTCGCGGCGTTGAAGTCCCAAGAATAATGTTCTGGCACAAAGATTTTAGAACACATGTCTTCCAGCGGGGCACTTCCCTCAGTGAAAATGCACCCGTGTAGCGGCCTGTGACGGAGAAACTTGTAGGGAGGGTGTCTCGCAGTATCGTTGATGACTCTTGGGTTTGCACTGGTCTCTCCACCTCCTCCTGCTTTTCCTGGCCCTCGCGAGCTGTTCCCGACGCCTCTGTGCTGCTGGACCATCGTGTTGAACTCTGCTGCACCTCGCGTCTCTGGTCTCCTCCTCCTCCTCCCACATCCCTCCTCCTTGTGCTCTTCCTCCTCCTCGTTCTCCTCCTCCTCCTTCTCCTCCGGCTCCCCCTTCCCTACTCTCCTCTCCTCTCCTCTCCTCTCCTCTCTCCTCTCCTCTCCTCTCCTCTCCCTCCTCTCCTCTCTTCCTCTCCCTCCCTCCTCTCTCCCCTCCTCCTCCTCCTCCTCCTCGTCCTCTTTCCTGCCTTTCTTCCCTCCTCCTCCTCCTCCTCTCCTCCTCCTCCTCCTCCTCCTCCTCCTCCTCCTCCTCCTCCTCCTCCCCTCGCCCATCTACCTGCTGGGGCCCCTGCCCCGCCCTTCGGCCGTGCCTTGGGCTTCGCCCTCGGCCTCTGCCTTGCCGGCCCGCGCTTCGGCGCCGCCGCGTCGGTCCTCCTGGCCAGGGCGCGCGCTGGCGGGCGCGCGCCGAGGGGCGCCCTGAGGGCAGGAAGACTTTCGCTTCAGTTCTCCTACAGAGATCGCCGCGGGATCCGTTTGGCTGCTTCTGGGCCTCTGGGGGCCTTCGCTGGGCCCTGGCACCGCAAAAATCGGCTCGGGATGGAAGGGCGGTCCCAGGGATGGGGCCCAGACCTCTGGGAGCTCCTGGGGACGGTTGAAGGTCGGTGGAGCTTCCTCGATGCTCACTGTGGCGCTGGAACAGTCGATCCTGGAAGAAAGCACTGGTAGATCCTGGAAGAAAATAATCAACAACATACACCCACGAATTACTCGAATACCGTACTTATGGGTCAAGAGCCGAGGATCGAAGGTCGATGGTCGGTGGGGCTTCCTCGATGCTCACCTGTGGCGCTGGAACGTCCCCCTCGCCGTGCAAGACGGCACACTGGCCCAGCGTGAGGGCGCCCTCCTCCTTCTACTCCTCCTCCTTCTCCTCCTCCTCCTCCCACCCTCCTTCTCCTCCTATTTCTCATTATCCTCCTCCTCCTCCTTTCTCCTCCTTCCTCCTCCTCGCTCCTTTCTCCTTCGCTACACCATTACACTACAAATGGAAAGAGGTGAAAACGCTACACTATTACACCATTGCACCGTTTTACACAATGGTGTACGCGTTATACCATTGCACCGTTAAGCAACTTTGCTGAACTGTACAAACATCGTTGCACCATTATGCGAATGGTGTACGCGTTACTCCATTGCACCATGTTGTGGGCTGGCGTAGGTTTTACCTGACAAGCATTACGCAATTTTGCGGATTGCCTTGGGCGTTACACCCATATCCTTTCCCTTTTTACCTAACAGCTTTTGCTGATAGGTTTCTAGTGGACTCAAAAGAGAACAGCAGATGACTCCACAGGGGGGTCGGGGCGGCATCCGGGGAGCTGTGTCCGAACTCGTGTCCGAATGCGCTTTTCGCAAACAGTCACACACTTCGTGCTCTTCGACCTCCCAGAACTCCATTCCCGGGCCACATTCTGAATGCCCGGAGCCAACTGTAGGCCACTTCGTGCTCTTCGACTTCCCAGAACTCCATTCCCGGGCCACATTTTGGATGCCCGGAGCCAACTGTAGGCCACTTCGTGCTCTTCGATTTCCCAGAACTCCATTCCCGGGCCACATTTTGGATGCCCGGAGCCAACTGTAGGCCACTTCGTGCTCTTCGAGTTCCCAGAACTCCATTCCCGGGCCACATTTTGAATGCCCGGAGCCAACTGTAGGCCACTTCGTGCTCTTCGAGTTCCCAGAACTCCATTCCCGGGCCACATTTTGAATGCCCGGAGCCAACTGTAGGCCACTTCGTGGTCTTCGAGTTCCCAGAACTCCATTCCTGGGCATGATTTTGAATGCCCGGAGCCAACTGTAGGCCACTTCGTGTTCTTCGAGTTCCAGAATTCCATTCCCGGGCCACATTTTGAATGCTGAGGCAGGCTGAGGCTGAGGCTGAGGCAGGCTGAGGCTGAGGCAGGCTGAGGCTGAGGCCGAGGCTGAAGGCAGACTGAGGCTGAGGCTGAAGGCTGAGGCTGAGGCTGAGGCTGAGGCGAGCAGGCTGAGGCTGAGGCAGGCTGATGCTGAGGCAGGCTGAGGCTGAGGCTGAGGCTGATGAGGCTGAGGCTGAGGCTGAGGCCGAGGCTGAAGGCAGACTGAGGCTGAGGCTGCAGGCTGAGGCTGAGGCTGAGGCTGAGGCTGAGGCAGGCTGAGGCTGAGGCTGAGGCTTGAGGCTGAGGCTGAGGCTGAGGCTGAGGCTGAGGCTGCAGGCTGAGGCTGAGGCTGAGGCTGAGGCTGCAGGCTGAGGCGGAGGCTGAGGCTGAGGCAGGCTGAGGCTGAGGCTGAGGCTGCAGGCTGAGGCTGAGGCAGGCGAGGCTGAGGCCGAGGCTGATGAGGCTGAGGCTGAGGCTGAGGCTGAAGCAGGCTGAGGCTGAGGCTGGGCAGAGGCAGGCTGAGGAGGCTGAGGCTGAGGCAGGCTGATGCAGGCAGGCTGAGGCTGCAGGCTGAGGCTGAGGCTGATGCAGGCTGAGGCTGAGGCTGAGGCAGAGGCTGAGGCAGGCTGAGGCTGAGGCTGAAGGCAGAGGCTGAGGCTGAGGCTGAGGCAGGCTGAGGCTGAGGCTGAGGCAGGCTGAGGCTGAGGCTGAGGCTGAGGAGGCTGAGGCAGGCTGAGGCTGAGGCTGAGGCTGAGGCAGGCAGGCTGAGGCTGAGGCTGAAGGCAGGCTGAGGCTGAGGCTGAGGCTGAGGCAGGCTGGCTGAGGCTGAGGCTGAGGCTGAGGCTGGCAGGCTGAGGCTGAGGCTGAGGCTGAGGCAGGCTGAGGCTGAGGCTGTGACTGCGACTGCCGTTGCCACTGCGACTGTCATCGCGAATGCGACTACGACTGCGAGAACAGCAGAATTCTACAACTGGATTCTCATCCGAATCTTAAGGGGAATGCTTCCAGATATGCTCCTACACATCGCTGTTAGGTTGCTTTGCCGGGATAATTTTGTGGGATGGTGTATGCTTTACACCACTACTCCACCGGGTGATGGATGTTGCATATCTGCAAGCAAAGATCGTACTCGCAACTGCAATCTTGCCTCCCTCCAGAAGATCCTTAGGTGGGGGGAACAAAACCGCATTCTGCGGCCTCATGGGGGCTCAGAGACGGCCGGACATGGCTTCAAAGCGAGACAACCAGTCTGAAGACGGTTCAGCAAATCCCTGAGACGTCTTACTACTCCATGACACGATCTAGCGCGAAGATGCATGTCGTATATCAGCGAGCAAAATCATGCTCCCAAACGTGCTGTTGACCCCCCAAAGGGATCCTGTGGGGGGGGGTCAAAACTGCATTCCGCGACCCTCAAGAGGGTTCAGAGATAGCCGAACATGGCCCCAAGACGGCCCATCAAAACTCCAAGACGGCTATGATAGAAAGTTTCAGTTGTCAACACCAGTTCGCCTGCTAAACGCATCATAAGTTTTCCTGTCTCATCCTCCTTCCTCCATTACGTTCCTCCATTCTTTCCCTTCCCCCACTCCGCCTTGACTCTGTCGTGCCTGGCCGTTGATATCCCTCGGATTCCTAAGGGCTTCAAAGCGCACGAGTTGTTCGGGTTACGCTCCGCCGTGGCGACGAGAAGCGCTCCAGAGAGCCAGAAAACTCCCAACCTCTGTCCTGCCGGCTCGAGCAGTAGACCCCCTCCATTAGCAGCCGCCTGACCCCCTCCCTCAGCAGACTGGTCCAGCCAGCGGCTGGCTCGATGGGCTGCTGAGTGTGTTTCTGGACCCCCCCCAATAAAGATCCTTTGGGGCGGGGGGGTCAGAAACACCCTCAGCAACCCACTGTACCAATACACCACTACGCCATCACACCGCGATCCTTCGGGGAGATCAACACCCACCCCCCTCAGCCGGCTGCTCCAGCTGGCGGCTGGCTGGACAGGCTGCTGAGGATATTTCTGGAACCCCAAGGATCCTTAGGGGTTTTCCCCTCCCATCAGAAGTTGGACCCTCTCCCTCAGCAGACTCGTCCGGCCAGCCGGCGGCTGGCTGGACAGGCTGCTGAGGGTGTTTCTGTTTCTGACCTTTCCCCTTAAGGATCTTTGGGGGGGGGCTTGCCCCCCCGCTCAAAAGCCTGATCCAGCCAGCCAGTCCGCCCCCCTCAGCGGTGCAACGCACTAGAATAAACCTTGCACCTTTCCCTAGAACGGTGTAAGGTGTAGTGCTTACACCCTTCCCCAAAATGGTGTAGTGGTGTAAAGCTTGACCCAATCTCTCAAATGGTGTAATGGTGTAGTGGTGTAAACCCTACACAAATTTCAAACTGGTGTAATGGTGTAGTGGTTAATAATAACATCATCTTCAAACTTGCACCATCTCCAAAATGGTGCAATGTTGTAGTGCACCCTTTTCCAAAGTGGTGTAAAGGTGTAAAGGTGTAGTGGTCCACTCACAGATCAAACTTGCCCCCCCCCCAGTGCGCCGGCCGAGACGCACGGTGCAAGAGGCGCTGCGCCTACGCTGGAACTCCCCAGGAGCGCACGCGGGCGCGGCTCTTCTTCCACACCCTGGAGCCCGAGCGCGGCGCGGCGCGGCGCGCGGGCACAGAGTTGGCACGCTTCTCGCGTTCCAGAATCCAGGCACGGCGCGCCGCGGCACGCGGGCAGGGCACACGGCAGGGCACGGCGGCGGCAGGCTCTTGACCCTCTGGGCTCCAGCAGCGTGTTCTCTTCGTGCATGCAGCTCAGATCCCCGGCATCGTTCGCCGTTCGGGGGCAAAACTGAATAACCATAAGCTTTCGGAGGTCCGCGCGGAACTCCGAAAAGGTTATGCTTACACTGCTTTCCCTTTTTCGAGGAGCAAGAGCCGTGTGGCAGGTGAAACGGGGGGGACGTGGGAGAGGCGGGGACGAGGAGGGCGACGAGGAGCAGACGGTCACGGTGGACGAAGATGCGCTGGCGCTTGAGCATCCCCCTCGCCGCGCAAAAAGCTAGCCGGTCGAGCACGGTGCGGCAGACGTCGCGCCTGCTCGTGAAATCGTGGCTTGATATGATGAGCACCGCGAGAAAGCAGCACCACGCCATGGCATAACGGCGCCGCGACGCCTTCGACATCTCACGACGCCTCACCTCACGACGCGCCACGACACGCGGCATGTCCCGCCCGCGGGGGGAGCAGGTGTCCGCCACCCGCCCTGGCGACCCAAGGAGCTCGCGCTTCACCCGGCCGCGCGGCGCGCAAAACACCAGCACGAGCCGCGGCTTCAGCACAGAATCCCGCAGCCCCGACTTCCAAAGGAAGAGGGAGGTCGGCTCCCGAGATGAGATATAGCACCGAACCGGAGAAGCGTGTGAGTGGGTGCCAAACGCCGCTCGCCACTGTAAACAGGGGCCCCCCCGGCCAGCTGGCAGTTGGCAGCCCGAAGCTGGGCTGCCGTCGAAGGCACACTCTCTTGCTCGGCGGTGAGTTGGGTCAAACAAGCGGTCGGGCCAACGGCGGGACGCGTCAGTGGCTAATCCCGGCAGGAGCAGCAGCAAAGGAAGGACAAGAAGGGAAGAGGAAACGGCCGCGGAGCGGCCAAAGATCTCAGACCACTTCGAGGCCCCCAAACCGCGTGGTGACGGACAGCGTGATGACCTCGGAGTCCCAAAGCAGCGTGACCTGAAGTCCCCACTGGCTCATCACGCATTGTGGTCAACACACCGTTTGGGGGTCCCCAGGCCATGCAGATCTTCCAGCGGCGCCGGAAGTCACGCCTATGATCTCGACGGCGGCGCAACAAAAGAGCGCGAAGGAAAGGCCCGAAGGCTCGCAGAAACCGCGCGCCGAAGGCGCCGCGTGCCCCCCCAGCGAGGCGCACCGGCTAAAAGCGAGGTTGACCTACAATGGTGACCCAAGGCAGAATACAGCCGAAACGTGGCCAGAAGGTCGCGGGCAAAGACATGTTTCTAGGTTTCGAAATTCGAGTCGAATTTTTCTGCGTTGTTGGGCCTCCAGGAGGGTTCTCGTGGCCACGGCTGGGTCCGCCTAGAAATTCTGGGCAGAGCGCACCCTGGGAGAAGTCCGGGCATCGATCTGCGACCTCCGGGTCCCAGGTCTCAGCCGATCTGTTTTTTTCCAAGCTGGCGTTCTTCCTCGACGTCGCCATCTGGGGCCCACCATCGGGCCCCGAGCCCCCTCGCCGACGGACGAGGGAGCCATGCAGATACCGAGACGAAGAGCGCTCCAAGGTGGGGAGCCCCCAATCCGAAGAACATGAGGGCACCACTCCAAAGCTACAGTTGGGTTGCTGAAATCAGGAACGCTAAATCCGCCAACCGCGTCGGCGTGTGCGAAAGAAGGCTGTTTCGTTTGACTCGTCGTCGCCATCGCAACTCCCCCTTTCTTTTCCCTGGGCCCTCATCCTGAAGCGCGCCGGCCAAAGTAAAACGGCCAAAGTGAAATTGAGCAACATCGTAGTTCGGTCGAAGGGAGACCCCTTCTGTCTTTGTCCCGAGGATCAAGATAACCTGACGCATCTGGTGTAGCTTCTCCGTCATCTTCTCCTAGTCCAATGGATCCTTTAACCTGGATGTTGGGGGTGGAACCTCCTTTGACGTTGACAGGCGACATGGCAAGGCGCGCGCGCGGCGCACGCGCCTCCTGCTGCGCTGCCACGCTCGGCCCCCCAGTACACTTGCAGGTTGTGCCACTTCTTTCGAGGGGCGCGCGCGCGAAGGGCAAAAGAAGGCAGGGGGGGAACGAAAGGAATCGACCCCCCCCCCCCCGCGCGTCGGGCAATGGGGCAGTCGCGCCTCCGCCTGTCAGCCTTCCGCACGCAGCGTCAGGGAGCGCCGGTCCCAGAACATGTTTTACAGCGCTCGCCGCCCGAGCAACGCCTCCTCCCGCTGCCGCGGCGAAGGCGCGGTCGCTCGACGGACCCCTCGTTGATTCGCCGGGCCCGCGGGGCGCCCGGCGCCGATCGCGCGGCCGACCGTGTCGCCGCGCAGCTCGCGACGACCACGAGCACTTCTTCGACCGGCCGAGTTTCTTGTCCTTCTTGTCCACTATCTTCGCGGAGTCGCATGTCCACGAGGACTTGCCAAACTCATCTTTCCATGCATTTTCGCGCCATCCGCTCCCCGAGCCCCGGTCGCCGCCACTGGCGCTGCCGGTTTCGCGGCGTCTGCCTCTGCTGCCCGAACTCCTGTCGCCGCCGCAGGCGCCGCCAGCTTCGGGGGCTCTGCCCCGCCATGTATCGCCCTCGTTCTCGCGGCTCTTGCTGGTGTCGCTACCCCGATGATTGTTGCGCCAGGAAGCGCGCCAACCTCCTTTGTCTCTGTCCCTGTTCCCGGCCTGTCCCCGCCCCTTTGCTCGAGACGGACTTGCCGGCAAGGGCGTCTTCACTCTCGCCTTTTCTGCGTTTCAGGTCGTCCTCCAGTTGCGCCCGGAATCCAGGCCCAGGCCAGGGCCGACAGGATCGCCCATGAACGACTCCGTCGGTGTGGGGCGGGGGCTGCGCAGTCTTGCTGGCCGCCGACGCGGCGGCAAAATGCTCAGTTGGGGATTGACTCTCCACCTCATGATAACTCTTGATCACCGAGATAGCATTCGCGGCGCATCGCGCGCCATGCCTCTCGATCGCTCGATCCATTGCTTCCCGCGAATGTGCGGATAGACCAGCATCAACGAGATTCCAACCCCTGCAGAGGATGTCGAGAACATCTCTCGACCAAGCCAACAGGCTGGATCGCGTCGTTTTTGAATCCCGCCAGCAGAGGGCCCCCCATGGCGCAAGCGCCGATCCACGTTGTATTGTAAAGATGCAGTCGCGGGGTGCGCAATCTACCTCTCCTTCGTTCACCACGGTCGCGTGGTCGGCGCGACGACGGGGCGCGTTCTCGACGGCGCGAGCTATACCTCGCGCAAGCAATTCCGAATCTCCTGAGTGCCACGTCGCGCGCGCTTCTTCGCTCGACTGGCCCTGGCCCGACTCATCTTGCAACTTTCGTTGGGTTGTTCCAAGTCTCTGGGCCGCATCGGGCTGACGCCGCTGCGCCGCGGTCGCGGTCGGGAGCAAGCGGGCGGGTTGTTCTGGTCCGTTGATTGTTTCGGCCGCGGCCGCCTCGTTCGTTGCGTGCTCCATCGGAGTGGGGGGCTCCCCCCTCTCTCTCTCTCTCTCTCTCTCTCTCTCTCTCTCTCTCTCTCTCTTTCTATCTCACTCTCTCTCTCTCTCTTGAAAATCGAAGGGCCCGGACAGGCCGCTGGCCAGTGGTCGGTCGTGAATGTGGCACTTCCGTAAGCGGCGATGCGCTCTCGACCATGAATCGCATCTAGGTTGGGTGCGTCATCTTCCAGTTCGATGTTGTCGTGCTTGGTGCGCGCCTCATTGCGCTTGCGAGCAGCCTCTCACCCCTTTGCAAATGGCGCGAACTGCGCGCTTTACTCGGGGTTTGCTCTGCGAACCAAATCAGCGATTATAAATGTCAGCCTGGCTCCTCTCTCTGCGGCCCATGGCCCCCGATCATCGTTTGCGGGGCCGCGCTCCTCCGCTCTCCCGGGATCGGAGAACATCCAATCGAAGATGCGCAGGGAGCCGAACTCCTGGGCATTCGGACTCGTGTCGATTAGGGAACGAGCACCTGGATGCCACGACGTCGTCTAACGTTTTCTCGCTAGCAGGCAGGACGGCCCCGCAAGATTTTGCGACCCCCTAGCCAGTTTGCCGAGCTTCCTCGTGGATTGGGGGGGGAGGAGGGGCAAGCCGCTTTCTGTCGCTGCTCGTGCTCTGGGGCTCATGCGAGGGAAGCAGCAGTTGCGGGGTCATCCCTCCCCGTTCCACTCGGGGGTCGTGGCCCGTGCGTGGCGGACCGCAGCTGGCGGTGGTCTTTCATCTTCTGGTTTAAACTGTTCGCCCTGGCCAGACAAGTGTTTTCTCGCCGCTGCCATTTCGGGGCGGGGCCCTCCGGGGTGGCCGCGGCGACCGACGCCGAGCCCCGCTCTGCGTGCGCCGCGGGGGGGCCCGCCGCGCGCGGCTCGACCGCGACCGCGCGCAATCCAAATTTGGGCAGAACTTCTCCCAAGCACCGCCCGTTGTTCGCTGCGTGGGCGGTTCGCCATTCGCAGCGCGGGCGCGCGAGAGCCCCGGGTCCCAGCTGTTCAACGTGTTCGCAAACAAAATCAATTTTCTTTTTGGCGGGCGCCCCCCGGCCGAGTCAGCTGTCCTCGGGCAGGTCGCGTCGAACGCCCTCGATCCTCGCAAGCGCCTGCCATTCGTTCGGCGCGGCGACGCAGCCAGGCTCCATCGTGGGAGAAAGGCGCGCGCTTATGGGCGTGCGACCGTGTGCGTTGATTCGCGACATTGCCCCACCTATCAGTTTGATGACATAAGCCGAGGACACCGCGCTGAAAGTCGGGCTCTGTTTGATCGGGGCTGCGACACCTGGCCCCGAAAGGGGTCGTAGTTGTCTTGAAGCGAGGATCAGGGGGGTCGGCGGCGCTCGTCGTCCCTGGTTCTAATATTTTCAGCGAACTGATGTAATCCAACTCCCCCATCGCGGAGGAGCAGTTGGCGGTGCGTTCCTCCAACCGCTGGTCGCCGCGCTCATCGCCGGCGGGCGGGGGCGCGAAGCCGCCGAAGGAATCCTCCGGCGTGGCGACCCTTCCCGCGCCTTTCTTCGCTATGCGCTATGTCAAACCCGATGTGGTTTCGGTCTCGATGATGGGGTCGCGCCGTAGTCAACTGAAGAAATCTTCCAGGCTCAGTCCTGACCGGGTCCCTGTATCTCTTCTTTGCGAGCAACGCAACCACCATTCCACGTGAGTCTTCCATCCCTGTCTCGTAGGCGGGGGGGGGTCCGTCGTTCATCGACGCGCTCAGTGGAATGTGTGCCGCTCGCTCGAATCAGCAAATAAATGCTGCTCATCTTTCAGGCAAGCCGTCCATCCTTCTTCGCTCTCGCACGCGTCGACGCGAGGCTTCGTGATTCGTTCTCCCGGGGCGAGTTGCGATCGGGGTGAATCCCGACCTTTCTCATGTGGGACGCAATCTCAGAGAGTTGGACCATGCGCCCCGACTTGGTGGCAGCCGCCGAACAAGGACCTAAAGGCCCACAACAACATCTCTCTAATCCAATGCACCTCGTCACTGTCCATGGATATTCCGCCTCTACCTGTCTTTCGTGGGGCGAGGCGCTCCTTCGACTTGAGGAAAATGTTCGTGTCCGGGGCGGTTCCTCGGTCAAACTCGCGGGAATCAAACGTCACCTCAATGAATATCCTTGGTTCTTCCTGGCCATCCTTCGAAATCTCCACGCCGGCGCAATCGTGGTGTGGTTCCGCGTGCTCCGACACGTGGAATGCAGCAAGCCTCCTCAGGGCTTGAGCCTCTGGCGGCAAAGGGCCTGAGACCACGGCAAGCATCGCGGCTGTTAGGTCCTTAGACTTCGGATCATACGTGCCTTTCTTGCTAGTTTCCTTCGAGGCGCATCTCTCATTGTCCTTCAATCGAGGGGCCGAGCTTCGCGTTCATGTGGAAGGCAACATTACTTTGAAAATCTCCACCCCGCCTAGCTTCAGCCTGCGCGGCAGTCGGTTCAGTGGGGCGAAACTTTGCGCTGAGCACGGGAAGGAACGAGGAATCCTCGTGCCTCTCCCACTTTTCATCGTGTTCGATGACGTAGACCGACAGCCACTTCGTGTCTTCCTTTAACGATTTAGCGGATACTTAAAGCACGTCTTCACCGCAGTTCTGAACATCGAGCCCAAGGCGTTTTATCTCTCCGCTGATGGGACAACGAATCACCATACATTCAACCATGAAAACTCGAACCTTGTATGCATCATATTCGTGCCACCTTGTACGGGGTCCGCCGTCTGGATGGCGTTGGTCTGTTCATCTTCGAACGTCTTCTTAGAAAACGTTCCGCTGTGCGGCATGAGTAGGTTGAAGAAAAAACGCCACCGCATTTCTGACCTTCGACTTCCGGCTTTCTGTCAAGCGTGACAAGCTTTCTCGTTTGCAAGACAAGGGGATTCGACGGCCCTTTCTCTGTGATAGTGGGGGTCGTCGCGCAACTTTTCCGTAATCTCTTTAATGATCTCGACCAACTGCTGTTTTTTTGTGTTTATGATTGTGTTTTTCCTTCATCACGCCTTCCTCCCCTCCCTGTCTCTTACTACTCTTTTTCGGTTCCAGTTCTTCCTCCTGTTCCTCCTCCTCTTGCTCCTCCTCCTCCTCCTCCTCCTCCTCCTCCTCCTGGGAACGCCTTTAGGACAGACAAGGAAAACAAACAATAAATCAACAAAGCAACGAATAGTTGGGTGATTTTTTGATCAAAGACCCCCTTTCCGTCCCAGAATTCGTTCGACATCATTTGCTTCCAATGCTGTTCCTCCCGCGCCCCCTCTTCCTCCTGCCCGTCATCCTCTCCCTCCTCCTCCTCCTCCTTCTCCTTCTCCTTTTCCTTCTCCTTCTCGTCCTCCTCCTCCTCCTCCCCTTCCTCCTCCTCCTCCCTTTCCTCCTCCCCCCCCTCCAGACGAGGGGGGTGGCGCGGAAGAGGGATGGGGGGAGGAGGTACTTTGGAGCAGCCATGTGAGAGCGTTGGGAATTTCCATCACGACGACGACGCTCTTCAGGGCTTCCTGGCGTGCCTAAACGGGAATAGTTATGATTCTCACAATTCTCGGCTTGGATGCGCCGAGAAATCTCACCACAACGACGACGCCCAGGGGGCTTTTTTGTAGACATACAAAGAGGGCCCTCGGGAGATAGGATGATGGATGGGGCTGGAATGGAGGGCCCCATCGGTGCGACGAGGGTTGCGGCGAGTGCAGCAGGAAGCAGCCCAGCGCAATCGCCGTCGCCGCTGTCGCGCGCCGGCGGCGGCGCCGCCGCTGTTGATGCCGCCGCCGCCGTCATTGCGCGCACAGGTGGCTCGGGGCGCGTTGCGGCGTCCTCGCGGCGAACTTCTTGCAGGGTCCTGGGTGCCGCCGTCGCCGTGCCGTGTGCGCGCGCAGGCGCGCGCGCAGCGGTCGGAGAGCCAGGGCTGCCCTGGCCGCGCTGGCTGGGACAGCACGCCGTCGACGTCGCCATTTTCCTCGTCGTCCTCGTCGTGGCCATTGTCTTCCTTTTCGTCCCTCCTCCTCGTCCCTCCTAACTCGCGCTCATGGGGGAAGATGAGGCGGGAGAAGGTGGCGATAATGGAGAGAGAGGAGGAGGAAGAGGACTAGAGTAAACCCAGGATGAACCATCGCTGCTTTCATACACCCTCCCGTCCCGAACCCCCACTCATATGCCCCAACAGGCGTTCCTTCTCACTGAAAGAAGCGCCTTCTTCAATTGCGAGCACCCACTGGGCCTGGCATTCAGGCGAGAGCCCTGCTCAAGCGAGTTATCAGGAAAGCGAGAAGGTCGAATTCTCAAGCTCACCGAGACGTCAATCGAGATCCCCACTTTGAAAGGAACCGCCACGTCACTAAATTTAAAGGAGAGCTCACGCGATGTCCGCATTTTGTCAGAGAGCCGCCTTCTCCGTGCAGCTGTTTCATGTTTTAGAGGCCCCCAAGAGGCCCCAAGAGGTCCCCAATAGGCTCCCATGAGAGCCCCAAGAGGCTCCTCCGAGGCACCTACGACACCCACGATGCTTCAAGAGAACCCGGAGACCGCAAAGATGTCCCCAAGACGTCCCAGCATGACCCCAAGAATCCCTCAAGAGACATCTGAAGAGACTTCAAGAGACGTCCAAGAGGCCTCTGGCCTTTCTGCTCGCCCTCCTGCCCTTCAACCTCCTCTTCCTCCTCCTCCTCCTCCTCTTCCTCTTCCTGATCCTCATCCGTCTATTTCTCTTCCCTCCTCTGTCCCCCCCCTCCCCCTCCCCCTCCTCCTCCTCTGATTCCTCCTCAATCCCCCCACTCTTGGGGTACGGCGGCTTCCCCAGCCTTTTATTCCACTACGTGTTCCTCCACATCCCTGTTTTAGGCAACTTGCCTGGGCATCGTTTCGGGATGGGCTGGTGGGGTTGCGCGAAGCGTCTGGAATTTTGAGGAAGTCTCAAGCGAAAGTACGTTTCAGAACAGGAAGAGTCCCCCATCCTGGTAATTAATCGCTGCAGTATTTGAAAATGGATGAGCGCGGCGCAAAGGCGATAACCATCTTCTTTTATGATGGGCGACTTGGTGATTAGTGCGATGGTGGTTACTTAGATGTGCCCGCGCTGTTACAAACTACCCAAGTAGTCCTAACCACCATCTGGCAATCTACATGGTGGCTGGCCGGTTTTGCGGACGGTCCACGCAAGATCCCGGCCTCGTTAACCACCTTGTGAGATTACGAAATGGTGGTTAAGAATTCAGGACCACTTGCTGGATGTTCAAACAACTGTTTTGCACTCCGGCTCAGCCACCCGACCACCGTTCGAGCAGTCTATTGTTTGAAAACGTATCGCCTTCCACATTTGTAGATCACCGTTCGAACAGTTAAACATTTGAATACATGGGCGCGGCGCTAAGGCGAAAACCCCACTTTGAAACGGGCGAAATGCCCGCCCTGCACTACCGACACGTCTAGTGATGCGACAGGGAGGAGTTCTACAAGGAAAGGAGGAGGGAGAGGAGGAGGAGGAGGAGGAGGAGGAGGAGGAGGAGGAGGAGGAGGAAGATGAGGAGGAGGAGGAGGAGGAGGAGCAGGAGGATGCCGCATTCCTTGGCGGACCCCGCGTTCCAAATGGGCGCGTAGCGCGATCGATGGGTGGGCAGCCACCGGTGGCCACCCTATGCCTGTGCAGCCGCCCAGCCCCCACCAGGAGGATCGCGGGGCAGGGCGCAGGCAGATGTGGAAAGGGGGAGAAGCGGGGGGAGGGAGACGCAGAGGAGGAGTGGGAGCATGTCGCAAGGAACACTCAGTGAAGGTGCTCCTCCCTTGCGCTGCTTCGCCTGGAAGTGTGGTCTTGTAAGAGCCTGACCCAGTGGGTCTCAGGCCCAGTGGCCAGGAGGAGAGGCGGGGCTGGGATTCGACGCGTCTCCGACCGCGGAACAGGAGAAGGGAGAGGTGGAAAGGGTGAGGACGAGTATGGGGAGGGTCATGTTGGCCAGGTCGAGCGAGTCAGTTGGGCCCGCTTATCCCCACCACCCCTGTCATCACATAAGAATCATATGTGGCACAACCTGATACCAGGATCGGAGCGCGCTCCCACCTAGCAAAGCGGCAAGGCGCTCGCGCGCGGCCCCGCCTCCGACCTGGCGCAGGGAAACCTTACGCGGGCCGCGCAAAGGGCGGGAGCGGCAACGCTTCCGCTGGGCGCGGCGACGAGGAAGCACGCGCCGCGCTGACGCGACCCTGCCACTCTCACCCGCACATTTTGCGCGGCCCTCGGAGGAGGAGGAGAGAGGAGGAGGAGGAGGAGAGAGGAGGAGGAGGAGGAGAGAGGAGGAGGAGGAGGAGGAGGAGGAGGAGGAGGAGGGCAAGGTCGGTATGTATTTCGCCCGCCCTCGCGCGGCCCCGCCGCCACCTGCTGCCTTCGCGCGCTCCCGCGAGCGAGCCACGCGCCGCGCCATTCGCGCGGGAAGGCCACTGCCGAGCGAAGTGCACAGCTCGCCATCGCTCGGACGTCCATTCCCATGTGTGTTTTTGTCGGTTTCGTGCGTGGTTTTTTCGCCAAAGGAAACATGCACACGTCCTCGCCAAAGGATGCTCCTCGATGGTCCCCGCCGAAGGAAAACTGCACACGTCCTCGCCAAAGGATGCTCCTCGATGGTCCTCCGCCGAAGGAAAACTGCACACGTCCGAGCGAGGCCAAGGCAGGGAGCGCGGGCGAGGGCGACGAGTCGCCCGCTCGCGCGCCCCCCCCCCCCCGCCCCACTTGGCGAATATCGCAAAGCCGCGCCGCGCCCGCGTGGAACCCGCGCGGCGCCCAGGCGAGGACGACATCTTCGCCCGCTCGCGTGTTGCCGAAGCTGCGCGCGGAAACTGTGCGCCGCGCCCACGCGGGAGCTCACTTCTCTAGAAACGTGAGCGCGGCGCCGACGCGAGGTCGACACTTCGGCCATTCGCGCGGGATGTGTGCCCCGTCCCGTTCCAGCCACGCGTTTTGCGACATGGACGCCACACTGTCCATGTCAAAAAAGCGCCCATGTAAACTTTGCATTTCTAAGCCAAGTAAGATGAGAGGTCACTGATCTGGCGGCTATCGGTGAGCTAGGTGGCAGAGTAGGGGTACATAGGAATGAGGAATACGGATCGGATGGAGAGCAGTGCGGAGGGTGGGCAGGTGGGATGTGGGGTGGGTGGGCGGGCGGATGGGGGGAGGAGAGAATCCCTCTCTCTCTGTGTCTCTCGTCCTCTTCGTCTCTTTCTCTCTTTCCAGGTTTCTCGATTTGTCTCTGTACATATTTAGTCTTTCTCGCATTCGCTCTTTCTCTCGCTCTCTCTCTCTCTCTCTCTTTCCATGTCTCTCTATCACTCTCCATTTTTATGTGCGGCCGTCAGGGCCGCTTACACCTCAAATTCCGATTCCGCGAATGTCCTCTGGTTTTTTCAGGTTCGGCGGCCGAGACGGCAACCTGTAAGTTGAAAGGACGATAACGATAAGGATGAGGCGAAGCGGGAAGACACCGAACCAGTCCGAATGAGAGGCTCGAACGCTGCATGCTCATGCGAATCGGCAGAAACATGCGATCCCAAACTGCTTCACACAGGCAACGGCAGTGACCAGACGCCCCAAAATAAGGAACCCAAAATAAGGAACGAGGCCCCTTTTTTTCCACAACTTAAGCACCTTCGATTTCCCATCGAAAACATAAGGAAAACCTGAGGCAAGCTGTGAAACAATCACGGAACACCGAGCCCCTCCCCAACGAAAAGGGTTCCTTCTTCAGCGCCTCGACTGTACGGGGCAAGGCGAGAGACCGCCCCACGATTGCTCCTCGTGGCGCCACCGTGATGCGAGGCAGCCTGGCATCGCCCTGGCTAGGAGGCAACGACGGACCAAGTTGGCCCTCGACGGCCTCGATTCTGCTTCCAAGCAGCCCCGAGAAGGCTCAAGGTGGCCACGGCACCTCGCAGCCTGATCAGACAAGAACGGGAGGCGCCGCTGTAGTCCAGTGGGCGCATGCGGCGGCGAAGAAGAATAGGAAGGCGCGGGCTGCGAGGAGGCGATGACGAGGACGACGTGGAGAACGTGAGGGTAGCGAGGAGGAGCATGAGGACATCGAGGAGGAAGATCAGCACAAGGACGAGGACGAAGAGAACAAGGGCGAGTACGAGGAGGAATGCGGAGGACGATGACGACGACGACGCAGGACAGTAAGAGGCAATTGGAGAAAGATGTTGAATCAAAAGATGGTGCTGGTGACCTTATCGAGCTACCCGGGGGGGGCTCCTGGCGCCGCGCGGGGTTGTCTTCGGGTCTGTTGGGGGCTTCTTGAATGCCTCTTGGGTCCTCGTGTGGGTTTCTGGGGTCTTCTTGGTTTGTCTGGGCGCATCGTGGGGTTCTCTGGGAGCTTTCTTGGGCCGTCTCGGCGCCATCTTGGGCCGTCTTGGGGCTTTCTTGGGCCGTTTGGGGCTGGGGCGTTCCTGGGAGGCTCTTGGGGCCCTCTTGGCCCGTCTTGGGCCGTTTTGGGATTCTTGTGAGCTGTCTGGAACGCTCTTGGGGGTCTCGTGGGGTCCTCTTGGGGAGCTCTTGGGGCCCTCTGGGGCGTTTTTTGGGCCTCCTTGGGCCGATCGAAGCCCTCCGGGATCGATTCTAAGACGATGTCGATTCGGAGTCCCCTCCGGGGCCAATTTTTTGAGGATGTCTCGAGCGAAACGGCTAGTTTGAAATCCGCCCACGCCTGTCCGAAGTGCAGCGCGGAGCCCCATGAAAAGATTTCTTTGAGACGGTCCACGCTCCTCGCACCTCGCGCGCGCTTCCTGTCGTCCGCCATCGTGCCCCCCGGCACGTTGAGGCGTGCTGGAGTGCCAAGTGCTGCCGGACAGGGTCTCTGTCCAGCATGCATGCCCGCCCCCCCCTCTCGTCACGTTGCCCTGCATGAGTCGCCCCCTCTCCTCGAGGCCGCAGTCCCCTGCGAAGTGCAACCGGTTCGCGCTCCGATTCGCGCTCCAGGGGCCGAGGTGCCTCCCAGACGGCCCAGCCGTGGCTCCACGACGGCCCACGTTGGCCTCCCAGGTGGTCCGAGGTGGCCTCAAAGCCGCCCCAGGAGCCCAAGATGGCCCCTAAGAGCCTTCCCGAGAGGGGGCCTCGAGAGGCACAGGCTTACCAGCCTGGAACATATCCCTATCCCTATGCTGGGCACCTCCTCATCACGCTGCCAATCTTAGGGATTCCCTTATTTTTTGAGGGCGAATCCCTAAGATTGTCATCGCCTTTTGGCGTGTCAATCTTAAGGATAGGGATACGTTCGAGGCTGGTAACAGGCCAGATATTCTCATTCGAGGTTGAAGGCTTTTGGGGTTCTCGCCTTTACGAGGCCCAGAGGCCCAAAGACGTTTGGGCCTCTTGGGGTTCCGACGTCCCCCAAGAGAACCCCAATACAGCCGCAGAGGCAAGGCCCCAAAGGGCTCCAAGACGGCCCACGAGGTGCCCAAGACTGCCCAGGAGGGTTCCGAAGCGGCCCCAAGAAGGTCCCAAGAGGGGGAACACGAACCAACACTTCGAGCAGTCCGCCCCGTGGAGAAGCCGAGAGGCCACAAAGAGGCCACAGAGAGGGCCCCGAGAGTCAACAATCATTGATCTCCAGCCGGGCTTTCAATGTTTTTGCGTTCTCGCCTTTCTGAGCTTCGGGCGCTCCAAGACAACCAAAGTAGCCCCCGATACTGCTCCGAGACAGCTCATTGCACCGGAAGTGAATTTTGCGTGGATTCTTTTTGATCTTCATTCCTGGGCAAAAAGAATCCGCACGAAATTCACATCGAAATACGGAACGAAATTCTCCAGGACACCCTGGGCCACCTATCGTTTTCAGAACGAAATCAGCTCTGCGATGTTGGCACCATGAGAGACAGCTCCAGAGGCCTCCATACAAAGCTCCAGGACGGCCCAAGAGGGCTCCAACATGGTACCAGAGGCGCCCGAGACGGCCCCAGAGAAGAGAGCTCCAAGACAGCTTCAAATAAGGCCCCAAACAGGGGACACGAACAACAAATTCGAGCCCTCCGCCCCAAGATGCCCCCAGCAGGCCCCAGGAGCCCCAAAAGAAGACCCCAAGAGGGCATCGAGAGGCAAACAAAACATTGATGATGCTAAGGTTGTCCAATGTGTTTTGGGTTCTCGCCTTTTCGAGCTTTCGACCCTCCAAGACGGCCGCGAAGCCGGGGATACTGCCCCAAGATGGCCCAAGAAGCCCCCAAGACGGCCCAAGAATGCTCCAAGAAAACCTTGAGGACGTTGAAGACGGCCCAAGATATCCCCAAAACGGTCCCTCGAAAGGCCACAGAGGGGGAACACGAACCGACAATTCGAGCCCTCTGCTCCAAGAGGCCCCCCAGGAGGCCGCAAGAGGCTTCAAAACGGCCCCCAAGTTGTTTGTTTGTTTGTTTGTTTGTTTGTTTGTTTGTTTGTTTGTTTTTTCTCTTCCAGGGCGTGGCACTGCTGTATGCGGATGTCCGCAGAAACCAGCCGTTTGCAAAATCCCTGCTGCTTGAAACGAGAAGCTGCCCTTGTCTCGGACAGATGGAACACGTGCAATGGCAGGCCGCCCTTGCACTAGTGTGTCCGGCCCTCCTCCCCCACCCAGCCCGCTCATCGCCAACATCCATCCCCCTGGCCACGGTTTCTGGGATATGTAGCAGCGTTCGCACTTGAGGAGGGGGCAGGACGAAGGGAGAAGGAGAGAGGTACTGATATTGACCCTGTCCGCCTCGAGGCCAAGGTCCAGCCTCAGAGCACAGATGGACCGGCCGCGCACGCACGGAGATGGCGTCGCGCAGCGCGCGTGCAGCAAGATATACTAATTGAAAAATGCGGCAACTTCAGCAGGCAATGTGTACTGGGTCCCGAGGTTCTTCATATCCTCCACTGGATCCACTCATCCAATCGTCCCCCAACCTCTACAGAGGGCGCGCTCTTTCACAACGGAGCTCAGTCCCAGGGACTAGGTCCCCCTTAGCTTGCGCAGCTTGGAGAAGGAGATCTCCCTACTTTTCTTCTCGCAAGAGACCTTCTTGACAGCAATTATCTGATCATGTATCGTTCTTCACTCTCGGATCCTCGTGTCAAAACGGTAATAGCCAATCATTCATGAATTCAGTCACCCAACAACGCTTTATGTGACATGCATGTGCAGCGAGGGGGCCTCGGGGCTCCAGGGACCCGATGGGGGCCTTCAGGAGCGCCACTTACCGACACCCCTCTTCGAGCCTGTTGCCGAGGGGCCCGCAAATCACACACGTTTCTCCAGCCTCGGCGAGCGGCGCGATGAGCGCGCCATCGCAGACATGGTGGGAGGGCTCGCGGAAGGGGCGCGAGCATCACCGTGCAAAGCACAGCGCGCACGCCCGCCTCGAGATCATGCGGTGCTTCCTTGGCCGAAGGCCTCGGCAGCTCTCGTCAGCGTGGATCGCGGACTCCTCGGTGCTGGTGTGAAACATCTGCGGCGTGCCGACTGGCACGGGCCTCGTGCAGATCAGGCAGCCAGCGCGTGGAATCAATCGCCTGGCATGCCCTTGAAGTCCGCTGCGCCGCGCCAACGAGTGGACCGCCGTGCGTCTCGTCGTCTGGGGGTGGCGCTCGACTCGCAGGCGCGGGCGGATCTGGCTCCCGCTCCTGCTCAGGCTCCACCTGCGTCGTAGCACCAGCACTCGCGCTCGCCACCCCTTGTTGTTGTCGCAAAACCGTGCCGCAGATCGCGAGCATCATCCCCGTCAGCATGCAGAACCCCGACCCGACCGGGGCAATCATCACGTGCACCTCCGGTGCAGTCGTAGTGGCCGTCGTAGTTGCCGTGGTCGCGGTCTCGGCTCTTGCCGCGTTCACCATCGCCATGAACGCTGCCATGTATCGTGCCCCCCCTGTCGCCGTCAGGGCCGCCGCAGTCCCAGCGCCATACATCCCAACGGGCGTCATGCCCAGCATAGAACGGCACTTCTCCAGCGCAGCCTTGCCCAGGAACGTCGCGCCGACGTCGGGTCGGTTCTCCGTGCCCTTCGCCTTCGGGATCTTGATCTGCCCCGTTCCGACGAGCTGCTGGGGCCGACGCCATTCGACTTCCAGGTGGCCCAGCTTGCCGAGACCTCGTCGCGAGGCGATCGCGATGGCAGAGGAGGCGTCGCGCTCGATCTCCCGGGACGTCTCGAAGCCCATGAACCTGACGAGCTCGCGGACGTACAGCATCTCCGCCGCCAGCTCCACCGCCGCCTGGTACTCGGCCTCAGGGCTCGACTGGGCCAAGACCGACTCCGTGCGCGCGTAGGCACTCGCGGCCGCGCTGCGCCATCGCACGATCCCGCAAGCCGTCGACTTCTGTGTCTCCGGACATCCAGTCCAGTCCGAGTCCGTGCTCCCTCGCAGACGCTTCCAGTCTCGCGAAGAGCAATGAACCATCGCCAGGTCGATCGTCCCGCTGAGGTAGCGGAGGTGCTTCAGGCACTTCATGTCGGCCGAGCGTGGTTCGCTCAGCCGCCTGCCCGGCTCCTTCAGCGGGTGCGTCGCGTCCAGCCTCCGAGGGGTGGCGAACTGGATCGTCCCGCGGCACCCCTGGCACAGCGCGTGCTCCTCGCTCTTGAGCAGCTGCTCGGCTCCAGGCTGTGCGAGGTCTGGCCTCGCCCCCGCAGTGCCCGCCGTCTTGCAGCACGGCGTCCCCGCGGCCTTGACAATGCTCTCCACGTAGACAGGCTTGCTCTTCTCCACGACCACGCCCCCGAACTGCTGCAACGACGAACCGAAGTTGATCACGGGGTCCTCGCCTGGAACGCGCCGCCCCTGGATCGCATAATGCTTGGCCAGCTCGTCGAAGAACTCGTCGTGCACGCCCTGCGTCGGGCCCGGGGCAAGGGGGTCGTCTGTGTGGACAACGACCCTGATGCCCTTCTCCCTGTGGCGGTAGATGGCGGGTTCGGCATTGCGCGCCTCGAAGCCAAGGCCGACCGCGATGCGCCCGAGAGCTCCTGAAACCTGAGCGCCGCCTCCCTGAGCCCGTAGAGAGACTTGCTCAGCTTCCACACGAAGCCGTAACCCATCCCGTACGCAGGCGTCATCCCCGCATAGATCTCGGCGTCCTCCTTCACTGGCGTGTGCGTGAAAGTCACGCTGGAGTCCGTCGTCGCAATGCTGTGCTCGAGCATCGTCGCCGCCGCCATCGGCGCAGGCGCGGCCTCCGTGAGGAGGGCGCAAGCGAGGAAGTCGCCTGCCTGCGCATCCTTAAACTGCTTCAGGACGAACCTGCTCCTAACGCCGTCGCCCTTCTTGCAGTGGCACCATCGCGTGCCCCAGACCTTCTTGCCGTGTGGGCGCTCGACCACCTCGCCGATGTCGAGCGACTCCATGAACTTCGCCTCTCGCTCGATGCCCTCGCGGACCTGGTCCATGTCGAGCTGCTCGCCGTCGTCGTTGTCGTCGTCGTAGTAGGCCTCGTTCAGCAGCTCGAAGTTCGGGTCGAGCTCGCACGGGGCGCAGAGCTCGGTGCCCTCGGGGTAGCCCATAGCGTTGGCGACCATCACGTTGCCAACCTTCACCGCCTGGACCTTCCTCTCCTTCTCGCGCGCCTCGCCTTCCGCGGGCGCCTCGCTGGCCCGCTTGCCAGCGGCGCTTTTAGCTTCCTCGACTGCCGCGCGCTTCGAATCTGGCGCAGCCGAGCTCTCGCCAGCAGCCCGCTTGCTGCGTGTGTCTCGGGGGGTCAGTCTCCTCCTCTGGAGGCGATAGATCGAGGGTCGGTGCGATGTGCCCAAGCATCCACTGCAACCTGGCGTGAACTCCTTGGACGTCGTGTCCGGCAAGGCATTGCCGTCCTCCGCGTCGTCATAGCGCATCTCCTCATCGCGCGCGCCCTCGTCGGCGGCTGGCGCGGCGCCAGCTGCCGAGTCACCCTCTCGCTGCGCCTAGGGCCTGGCTGGCCGAGGCTGGTCGGCCTGCCCCTCCTGCGCCGCGGCGCCCTCGGGCCGGGGAGGCCTGGTGGGCTTCGGCTGGTTCAAGTCCAAGGCCTCGGCGACCCTGTCGACCACTGGCGCCGACGCGTTGGTCGGGCGGGTATCCCCAGGGATGCCTTTCATCGCGAGCAACAACTGCTTGTCGTGCCGCTCGCTCTCCACCAGCCGTCGGGCCGGTCTCGCCAGGGTGATGCCGCGTCGCGCGCCGCAGATGCGTTGGTCGTCCTCCAGCGAAGGCCCCAGGTAGATGCCGCAGCCCCGGGCGGTCTCGAACTTCGCGGCGATGGGCCCAGGCTGCCGCCGCATGACCGTCTCGCCCAGTGGCGGGCCTTCTTGTCGCAGTGCCTCTCGTGCTGGCGCTCGAACGAGGTCTTGTAGTCGGAGCGGTGGACGAGGAACCGATCGTGCGTCCAGGAGGCGTGCCGCGCGATCCAGGCCATGATGGGATGCCGCGGCTCGATCACGATCCCGTACTTTCTTCCGATGGCCCTCCTCCAGGTCCTCGGCGTGCCCTCGATGAAAGAGTAGAATCGCTCCAACGTGCCGTTGCTGCCCTTGCTCGCCTTGGGGGTGGACCTGGAATTCATTTTCAAGTCAGTCGCCACCTTCGCCGCTGCGTCCCTTGCTGCTGCGTTCGCGGGGTCACGCTGGAAGATGACCTGCTAGAACCCGAGCCTCCGCACATGCCGCTTCAGACTCTTTATCACGAACAAATCTCCACCTCCTTTCGCCTCGCACCATATCGATGCCGTGGCGTCATACGCATTGTCGATCGCGTTCATGACTGGGTGCGCCTTCTCGTCGTGCCGCGTCTTGCCGAACATATAATCTATTCGGGCCACGGGAAGAGCGTCGATCTCCCTGACCCTCTCGTGTTTGTTGTCCAGGCCACGTCCTGCGACGCATTCCGTGCACCGCGCTGCATGCGGACACTGGAGAGCTTCATGGGCGTCTCTCTCCGCCTTCGTAGCCTCGTTCGGGACCGCCACCACCTCTGCCTCAGGTCGTACCGTCGGCTCCACTGGTTCGTCCATCAACGCCGCGACGTGCTAGTCTGGGTTCTCCGTAGCCGTGTTGTTAATGACCAGTCCGTCCACACCGAGCTTCGTCTGGGCGTAGCTGAGGAAGGTCGCGCGCAGGAAGAACAGCCCGAACATCCTCTTAAGCCCCAGCCGTGATCGCCCCCTCCTCGAATCCCGCGTGATCGAGGGTGGGCCCGTCGAGCCCGGTGGTGGGAAATCCAACCCAGCTCCTGCCTTGTTGATGCAGTTGACACTGAGGATCGGTTTTGTGACTTCAGTGACGTGAAACCTCACCTTGGTGTCCTCGTCGTCTTCGGTCATCAGGTTCACCTGCTTGTCTCCGTAGTGTTTGAGGGACGCGCCATTCGCAACCTTGATCTCCAGCTTGCGATCCTGCATGATCGGGTAGTCGGGGAAATCTCTAGGTCTGGGCACCGACTTGTTGGCGCCTGTGTCCACCATGATGTCGACGATCTCTCCAGCACGCGTCCTGACAGGGCCCTCGACGCCGCCGACGGCAAACGCTCAGGCCTCGTCCTCACACGCACGGCACGTGACGGCACCTGCATTCACCTTCGACTCGTCCTACTGGCCGCTGGCCGCCGCGTCGCCGTTGTCCCTCGTACTGCCGGCGGTGTCCCAGGTCGCACTCCAGTTCGGACTTTCGCTCCAGCTGTATTCTCCCATCCGTCGACGTGACGTTGTTGAATCTGGCGTAGCAGTCCCGCTGGCGATGTCCCCACTTTCCGCATCGGCCGCAATGTCCGTTGAGCTTCTTATCGTCGTGCTTGCCATCCTGTAAATGTCTATAATTTTGACCCCCCCCCTGGAGCTTCCGGCGGTGAATAAACGGGTCCTCTCTCCTCCCTCCCCCCTCCTCCTCCTCCTCCTCCTCCTCCTCCTCCTCCTCCTTCTCCTTCTCCTCCTACTCCTCCATAACATCCTCCTCCTCCTCCTCCTCCTCCTCCTCCACAAGCCTCCTCCTCCTTCTCCTCCTCCTCCTCCTCAGGCCTCCTCCTCCTCCTCCTCCTCCTCCACCTCAAGCCTCTTCCTCCTTCTCCTCAGGCCTCCTCCTCCCCCCCTCTGCAGGCCAGGTGGCCGTGACTGTGGTCGACGTGGGGCCATGCGGCTGAGTTCGCTGCCTGGTATGTTAAGTAACCTCCTCCCTCTCCTTCCCTCCTCCTCCTCCTCTTGCCCCCTCCTCCTCCTCCTTCTCATCCTCCTCCTCCCCCTGGTCCTCCTCGTCCTCCTCCCTCCTCCTCCGTTTATCAAAGTCGAAGGATGAAAGGGGGGGGGGGGGGGATGAGGAGGAAGGGGGGGAGGGGGAGGAGGAGGAGGAGGAGGAGGAGGAGGAGGAGGAGGAGGAGGTCCGTAGCCATTTTGGCTCAAGCCATTTGGCTAAAGCTGGTCAGAGACCCGCGCGACCCTCGATCAGTGGCCCTGCCCAGGGTGAGGGTCCTACCTACCCGCATACTCGCCACACCTTGTGGCCCAAGATTCCTGTTCGAGCTCTCTCATGGCTTGGGGAGATGCAGCAGGCGGACACCAGAAGAGTGTGTCTTGGGCTGACGAGCGTGGCAGCAACAAGCGAGGAGGTTCGAAGGGGCCCCATCGGAAGTGGCAGTGTCAGCTCTGTGGTTGTAAGAAGAACGGCTGGAGCTCCTGGTATTGCGTGCGCTGCCGCGTCGCCTGGAACGAGCCCGTCGCCGAGGAGGAGGGCATGCTCGCGGCGGACGTCCCGCCCCGCTCGGTCGGCTTGCAGCCCCCCCCCCCCCCTGGCCTGGGCAACGGGGGCGCGCAGCTCTCGGTGGCCGAGATCCAGCAGCTCATCAGCCTTGGCACTGAGACGGGTGACCACGTGATGGTCACCAAGTACCAGAAGCTATTGGAGTTCAAGCAGAAGGAGGCGGTCCAGCCGAAGGAACCGCCGCTGCAGGTGCGTGCGCACCGAGCGCACGCGCAGATCGTGCATCTTGAGAAGGTGCTGGAGGCAGCAATCGACAAGTTGGGTCGGCTACGCCGGGCGGTCGCAGACCAGGAGACGGAGGTCCAGCTGCTGCAGACGAAGCTTGGCGACGCGGACGACGAGTACAAGGGTTTGCTCAGGGCCATGTACAGCCAGGCCCACAGCGACCAGCCCGCGGCACCGAAGATCAATTTGGAGCAGTTGCTTGCAGGAGACACGTCGTGCATCGACCTGGACGGCTGCGACGACTTCTTCGGACTTGCTGACATCTATGAGTTCACCGACACGGACAAGAAGGAGGCAGCTGCCAGGAAGGAGCAGCTGCGCAAAGGAGTGCAGGGCATGGCGAAGCAGCTATTCGGAGGAGCCAAGGAGACCGCGGAGAAGTTGCGTCAGGAGCATTCCGCGCACGTCAGCAGGTTGCAGAAGAAGCGGAAGGGCGCCGAGGGCAACTCCGGGGGCGGCGGGCAGCGCTGTGCTGAGCCGCCTGGTGGTGCTGCTCCTCCAGCGGCTGCTGCTGCTGGAGGCCCTGGCGCCCCTGACAGCCCTGTGCGAGGCTCGGGCGGTGGCGGAGCCACTGCCAGCTCTCCCAAGGTGGACGTGCGTGCTAGGGCCGCCGAGGCTCTCGGCAGCAAGGGAGGAGGAAGCGGTGCTGGAAGGGAAGCTGGAGGCGTCCCAGGCGCGTCTGGGGCGGCAGGAGGGGCCCAAGGGAAAACGTCTGGTGGGTAGCGGCCTGCCTTGCCCCACTTGCTGGTGGGGCAATGCGGCGGTTGGCCCCTCGCGGCCGCCTGGGATCTTCTTTCGGTCGCTGGTTTGGCCCCCGCCCCCGCCGACATCCCACCTCCCCGATCTGCCGTCCCCAGCTCTTCCTCTTCCCCCTAGTGCCTGGCCTCTTACAGGGCCCCAAGCTGTTCGTAAGAGTAGGCTAGCCCAGCCAGGGCAGATTAAGAATAAATCGGCCAGGTCTCGCCAGGGAGAGTTTTTCTGTCTAGAAGCCTGTAATACCACGGCTTGGTCCTCGGCAAAGCAGTCTCTCCAGGGGGAAGCGTCGAGTCATATCGTCATGCTTCAGGAACTAACTGTTGACCCGTCGGATCGAGTGGATTGCGAAGCTCAGTTGAAAAAGCTAGGCTGGCAGGCGTCCCTTCGCCCGTCGGAGGTCACCGAGGCTGGAGGCCTGTCAGGAGGCGTCACGGTTGCGTGCAGGGATTTCGTCGGGCTGGGCATGCCGCCGACGGACGTCAAGCGCTTGCCGAGCCCGCATCGCCAGCAGCTGATGTGGGTCAACGCGTATGTGCCAGGGGGGCTCATCATTGGGTCCATCTACTTGCCCGACCAGGACCCAGTGGGGCTTACTGGGGGCCAAATTTTGAATAGAATCGGAGAGCAGTTACATTCTTGGGGCTTACCGTTTGTCCTTGGAGGTGACTGGAACGTTTCGCCAGATAGACTCCAGGAGTTGGGGTGGGCTGGCCGTCTCGGGGGACAGATGGTGAAGCCAGCGTCTTACACGTGTAAGTCCACTGCCAAGGTCTGGAAAACGATTGACTACTTTGTGATGTCTGCAGGTCTGGCGGCCAGCGTCCATTCTTGTGCCATCAGTAGGAAGGCGTCGACGAAGCCGCACTGGCCCGTCGTGGTCAAATTTCGCAGCGAGCCCTTGAGCGTGCTGGTCCAGTCGCTCCGCCAGCCGAGGGCCTTCCCGCAGGACATTGTGATAGGACCCATGCCAGAACCACTCGATTATCGGGAGCTCCTGGGCTCTGTTCGATCGGTTGGGGATCGTGAGTCGTTGGATGCGTGCTATCGGGTTTTCGCCGAGTCGCTGGAACGTGAGCTTGGAACCTATCACGGAGTTTTGGATCAGAAGCAGTACTTTGGTAGAGCGGTGGGGCCTACCATTGTGAAAGTATCAGCTGTCAGGACGTCTGGAGGTCGGTATCCCGTCGGAAGTCCTGAGAGTCGTGGGTGGCGTCGCGTTTCCAAGCTTTTCTCGGAGCTGGTTTACCTCAAGAGACGGGGACTCAGATGGGGTGAAGGCGAGTCTATGGGGCTTCTGAAGGCGGTCGAGTGGGGACCTAATCAGTTGCGCAAAGGCACGTCCTGGCAGCAGTGGGTCCCGTCTTTTGGACGTCTGTTTCACGCCTCCCTCGAGCAGTTGCAGGCCTGGGGCGATGAGGCAGAAGGCTTCGCCAAAGTGTATGAACGCAAGTTTACCTCGGAGCGGGGCAAGCGTTGGCGCGAGTGGGTGCAGGAGGCTGTGTCCGCTGGCGCTGGCAAGGACCACAAGAGACGGTTGACGGGCTTGCCAAGTTTTGGTGTGATATCTGGGAGCCCCTCCCAGAGGCCTCGAAGTTCCCCGATCCCATCCAGTTCCTGACGCACCAGATCCAGGCCCAGGCTGACGAGCAGGGAGTCTCGGTCCAGGAGCTGTGTTCGGAGGAGCGGTCAGTGGGAGACATCAGGGCTGCCATCAGGAAGTTCCCGAAAAGGACGGCGGCTGGGGTGGATGCACTTCGGCCTCGGGACCTGGATAAGGCCTCGGATGGCCTGCTGGAGGTTTTGGGTGCGCTGTGGCCTAAGATGGAGCTCTTGGGCACCTACCCCACCATCCTCCTCACTACCATCCTCGCCATGTTGGGGAAGCCCGAGTGAGGTTTTCGCCCGATAGCTCTGCTGCCCAATGTAGTAGACGACATCACGGCGCAGGCTTCGGGCAGTAGGAAACATGTCGAGAGCGTCCTGCCCCGTGCTGTGTACTTTCTGTGCCTGCAGCTCGAGAAGCTGCTGCTGGTGATCTCGAGGTCGAAGGGCCTCGTCCTTTGCAGTCACTCGGCGGCGAGGGTGACCATTGTGTCTAGGCTTAAGAAGTGGAGTTTCACTGGTGCTAGTTCTGGACGGAACCTGGGCTGCGACCAGACGATGCAGAAAGGAGCCAAGGGATCCAAGGTCCTCCAAAAACGGTTGCACAAAATCAGGCTTCGGAAAGGCAGGCTCCGTGGGCTCAGTAGTGCCAAGAAGGGTTTGTTCAAGGTTGCTCGGACGGGAGGCCTTCCCTCGGCCACGTACGGTTGCCGCGTCAATGGTATGTCCACCTCCGCCCTTGGTCAGCTTCGAGCTGGCTTGGGGAGTGCGCTTTTTGGGACGCCAAAAGGGAGGTGCAGGACGTTGGAGTTTCCCCTCTCGGTGGAGCCCAAGGCGGATCCATCATATGATGTGCACGCGTTGCCCATCCTTGCTTGGGGACAAGCCGCTCGCTTGAGCTGGGCAGAGCAGCGTGTCATGGAGGAGTGTTTCAATTCATTTTATCACCGACCTGCTCGTGGGTGGCAAGATGTCCGTGGACCCGCGGGCGCAGTTGTCCTCGCGATCGAAAGGCTGGGTTGGCAGGTAAAAAGCTGGTGTAAGTTTGTGACTTTTCGGGGAGTGGAAGTGGATGTGAGCTTCTTGGGATACAGGTCGCTCAAGGTTGTCCTTCACCAGTCTGTTCGGGATATGCAGCTTAGAGGTCTGGGAGATGGGGTCAGAGTCCCAGGTCTTTCTGGAGGGCCTATGCCCGAACCTGTCATCGAGGTCCTTCAGAAGCTTCGGGGAGAAGAAAGGTTCACGGCGGCCACGGGACTTGCTGGGATCGTTTCTGGAGGCTACCCAACCCAGCTTACTCTGTATGATGATCGTCGTGTTGTGGACCCCCTTTGCCAGCTCTGTGGAGAGCGGCTGGGCACGCCCAGTCATCGCTTCCGCTGCTGCCCAGCTCATGCCGCTGTTCGGCGTGATCTTGGTGTGGGTGACCTTCTCGCCTTGGATTGCACGCCCGCTAATCAGTTGCTGGTCACCCGTGCGCTTGCCCCGAGTCCAGAGTGGCAGTGGCCAGCGCCGCACACCGTAGCTGGTCACAAGTGGGATGTGTTCCCTCCTGGGGGACACCTGGGGCCGAGAATATGTCTGGATGGGTCTGGATTGGACCCCAAGTTACCTCAGTTCACGAGGGCTGGATGGGCGGTCGTCTCCATGTCTCTGGACTCTTGGGGAGGATATGTTACTGGGTCTGCGTTCGGACCGCTGCCCCACGCGGTTCAGACCAGCGGCTGCGGGGAGGTGTATGCGCTGGTCATGGCTTTGAGGCTCGCGGGGCCAGGGGCCATGGAGATTGTCACAGACTGTAAGGCCGTCCTGGACACCTGGACTTTGGGACCTACTCAGGATCTGGAAAAGGTTGCTTTCTCGGAGCTCTGGGTGGACATCTTCAGGCTTGCGACTGAGATCGGCCCCGATAGGATTACTGTGACTAAGATTAGGTCTCACCTCTCCCTGGCCCAGGCCCGTAGGTCTGCAGTATACGATTGGAAATGGCGGGGTAATAGGAAGGCTGATGAACTGGCCCGTCGTGGAGCCGAGGCCCAACCCCACAAACCTTGGACGCGTGTGCAGTTTAAAGGTTTGGAGCCGCTGATTCGGCAGTCGGCGTGGCTGATTGCAGAAATCGTGGATGATTTATCGGCCCGTGGTTTTCCTGACGTTTCCAAAATCCGCAGGCCCCGTCGGGCCAAGCCGTCTCTCCTGGAGCTGGTCCCAGACACGAGAGGCCATGCGATCGAGTGTGTAGCAAAAGGTTTATATTTGTGTCTCCACTGCGGCGAGCGAGGGAAGACTCGCGCCGCGGTCTGTGTGTTTCCCTGCGGAGGGCCACCGAAGATTGCGCGGACCTGCCACAAGAGCCATCGTCTGTGGCTGATGGGGGGGAGGGTCGCCTGGTGTGTGCGTTGCGCTGCTTTTGGAAGCGCTCGGGCCCGCCCCTACCTCCTCCAGGAATGCCACGGGGGTCCGCGCAATCGGCACGCAGAGGATTCTTTGAAGATGCTCAAGGGAGGGATCGACCCCAGCACAAAGAAGTTTGTGGGGAGGTCGGTCCCTCTGGTCTGGGATGGGTTGTGCTGGGCGTCCAAGGCGGCGTGACCCCTCTCGGATCTAATTATCCAACTTCTTCACCCAGCACTGTTTTTCGCAGCTTTATT
Organism: Prorocentrum cordatum; assembly: GCA_963575745.1. NCBI lineage: Eukaryota > Dinophyceae > Prorocentrales > Prorocentraceae > Prorocentrum > Prorocentrum cordatum. Next base: position 36,569 of record CAUYUJ010000032.1, on the reverse strand, counting down.
GCAGGCTTGGCCAGCGGTAACAGACTGCTATGGAGCCAACATGAGCCAACAGGAGGAGGAGGAGGAGGAGGAGGCGGCGGAGGAGGAGGAGGATGAGGAGGAAGAGGAGGAGGAGGATGAGGAGGATAAGGAAAAGGAGGAGGAGGAAGAGGAGGGGGGGAATTAGTTTCCCACTCGTGTGCGCGCCGTGCCGAATAGTGGTGGACGATTATTTCTCCCATCGGACAATGCCTCTTGGGCTGCCTCCACGCGAAAAGGAATTTCGAGCTTGTTCGCAAGAAGGCTTGCAGTGCGAAGCGATGCATCGGATGGGGGGGGGGGGGGGGGGGGGGGGAGGAAGAGGAGGGGGGGGGGGGGGGGGGGGGGAAGGGAGGAGGAGGAATGAAACACAGAAGGAGAAGTAGGGGTAGAAGGGGAGGTAGAGGGGAGGAGAGAAGGAGGAGGAGGGAGGAGGAGGAGGAGGAAGAGGAGGAGGGTGAATAAGTAGTTTCCCACTAATGCGCGCCGTGTTGAATAATGGTGGGCATGTTTTGTTCTCCCATCGGACAGTGCCTCCTGGGCTGCCCTCCACGCGAAGGGCATTTCGAGTTTGTTCGCGCGAAGGTTTGCAATGCGAGTCGAAATATAGGAGGAGGAGGGGGGGGGGGAGGAGGAGGAGAAGGAGGAGGAGGAGGAGAAGCAGGAAGACGAGGAACAGATCTCCTTGGCATGCATGTCGTGAGTGTTGTGGGCCCTTGGCCTTTCAGAGTGAGAGTTTCAGAGCAGTGAGCCTTTGGGGGCGCTCTCGAGCAATGAGTTTCGTTTCAGAGCAATGAATTCCAGAGCGATGCGCTTGAGAGCACTGAGTTTCAGAGCGATGCGTTTCAGAGCAATGATTTTCAGAGCAGTGAGAGTTTCAGAGCAGTGAAGTTCAGAGCATTCAGCCTTTCAGAGTTTCAAGGCGTCCTCCTCCATCTCCTCGTCCTCCCCTTCCCCCCCCCATCCTCCTCCCCCTCGTCGTCGTCGTCGTCGGTGTTGTCGTCGGCGGCGGCGGGGAATAATGATTAGTTTCCGTTGTTGTCGAGGCCCCAGTCTTTTTTTGGTGTTTTCTCACTTATCTTCGCGGTTAGTCCTTGCCCTTGCCACCGTCCTCACCTTTGCTCTTGATCTCGCCGTCCTTGCCCTTGCCGCCTTCCCGCCGCGTCTCGGAGTTGATGGCGCTTGTGTTTATCGGCGTCGGGCCTCCTGGCATGGGCTGCTTCGTGAGCAAGAAATCGCCGGCGACCTTATTCGCGCGAGGCCACTGGATCTCCTCCTTCGGCATGGCGAGCAGCGCGTGGTTCCTGAGCGCCTCGGGGGCGCGTGCGATCAGGACGGCCGTGCGGATGTTGTCGCTGATCTGTTCCTTGGGGAGCTTCTCGTACTCCTCGATCAGGATCCCGAACTTTGCGATGTTGTCGAGGAGCTCTGCCTTGCCGCCGAAGTCGAACTCCAGCGCCTTCATCAGTCTCGAGAGAATGCTACCCATTTTCTGCGGGTCGTAATGGAAGCTCAGCTGTCCGTATGCCTCGAATCCGTCTTGGTTGCTCACCTTATGATGCCGAGCGGGATGCCCTTTGAGTACATCGTGAGCAGGTAGAAGAGTGACTGTGCCATCTGTTTCCGCTCCTCATCATCATAGTTCGCGTAGTTCAGCTCATTCTGGCTAAGCTCGACCTGCGCCATCCCCTCCAAGCACTTCCTGCCGTGGTTACCCACGAAAGCCTTGAACTTGTAACTCCAATCGTGGAAGTATGGTTTCCTGCTGTTGTCGAACGTCGGCAGCTTAACTTTGTCTCCGATGATCGCGGCCGTGAGCTGTCTGCGAAGCCGCCCCCCTTCTTTCTCTGGACCCGTGGCCTTGAGCTCCTCGATCGTAGCGTTCTGTGTCTCCATGATACCGAGCAGCCGTCAGAGTTCCCGTTTCGCATCCTGGAGTTCTGCCGCGAGCGCCTCCGCGCTCATCGCGGCCTGCCGTGGCCCAGCGGGTCTTCACCCACGCTCCGCTACCATCTTGACAGCAACTATCTGATCATGAACCGTTCTTCACTCTCGGATCCTCGTGCCAAAACGGCTATCGTCAGTCATATCATGAACTCATTCACTCAGCAACGCTTTATGTGAATGCGTGCACAGCGAGGGGGCCTCGGGGCTCCATGGGGCACGAAGGAGGCCTTCAGGGGCGTCACTTACCGACAGACCTCCCTACTGCAACCGTCAGGGCTGGTCAGCTTTTTACTACCAAACCTAGCACCGGTGGCGCAAGCGCCGCGCGAGGAGTCCAAGAGGACGGGTAAAAAAGCGTTTTTTTTTTTTTTTTGTTTTCTCTCTCTCTCTCTCTCTCTCTCTCTCTCTCTCTCCCCAAATCCTCGATCGTCTAAGGTTGTAAGCGGGAAAACGTCAGAAGGCGAAACACATTAGAACAACTGGGGGGAATCCGCCGACCCTGTCGGCGTGTGTGCGGAGCTTGTCCGTGCAAGTCGCCATCTCCGTCATTCGTTGGTCGTCGTCTCTGTCGTCCCCTTTCCCTGCCTCCCCCTCTCCCTGGGCTCGTCGAAGCTCCCCTGTTTTCCAGGGACGTCCTCAGCGTGCCAACCAAAGCGAAGTTGAGCAACGTCATAATTGAGTCGAAGGAAAGCCCCTTCCCTTCGATCCCTTCCCCGCCAGGGGGGGTGGGGGGTGGGGGGGGGGTCCGGGGGGGGGTCAGATACGACGCCCCCCTGGGGAGTCCCGGAGCCCAAAAAAGCCTGAAGACGGGCCAAGAGTGCCCCAGGAGGCCCCAAAAACAATCCAAGAGAACCCAAAATCGCCGAACGATCTGTCCAGTACGCCTTGACGGCCTCCAGACGGCCCAAAAGGCATGCAAAGCGCCCCAAGAGGCCTCCAGGAGTTTTCCCACGAGAGCCCCAAGAGGCAAAATTCATGGATTTCCGATACGTTTTTGACAAATTTTGGCGTTCTTGCCTCTTCCGCTTCCCGACGCGCCAAGACGGCCCAATAGGCCCCCAAGATCGCCCCGAGACGGCCCAAGAGGCCCCCCAAAGGGTCCCCTAATGGCCGAAGAGGGCCCCAAGACGGCCCAAGAAGCCGCCAAGACGGCCCAAGAGGCCCCCAAGATTGCCCCAAGACAGCCCAAGAGAGCCCCGAATTGCCCAGGAAGCCTCCAAGAGTGCCTCGAGACGGCGCAAGAGGAGTCCTGGACGGCCCAAGACGGCCTCAAGAGAGCCCCAGGCTGTCCCAAGAAAGCCTCTGGCCTCCTCCTCTTCCTCCTCCTCCTCCTCCTCCTCCTCCTCCTCCTCTGCCTCCTCCTCCTCCTCCTCCTCCTCCTCCTCCTCCTCCTCTTCCTCCCCCCCCCTCTGCTCCCTCTCCTCCTGCTCTCCTCTGCCTCCTTCTCCTCCTCTTGCTTCTCCTCCACATCCTTCTCCCCCCTCCTCCTCCCTCATCCACCTTCCCCACCCTTCCTCCACCTCCCACTCATCCTCCTCCCTTCTGCCCCCCCTCGTTTTCATCTTCGTCGTTCTCAGGGTCGGCGGCACTGGCCGTAAGGCCTTCGCAATCAACGATTTACCCTCTTCGGGCTCTCTCGGGACGGCTCTCGCAGCTCTCTTAGGCTGTTCTTGGAGCCTCGTCGGAATCTTTCTGGGGCATCTCAAGGATCGGAGGTGTGTTGAGGGTCTCTGGGGGGCCCTGGAAGCCTATCGGAGGTCTCTGGAAGCCTCCTGTTCCCGCTCTTGGGCCCATTTGGGGCCTGTTCTGGGGTGGTCCGGGGCTGTCCTCGGCGCCTCTTCGGCAATCTTGGAGCCTTCTTGGCTCGTCTTGGGGCCGTCCTGAGGGTCTCTTGGGTGGTCTTGCGGTGGTCTTGGGAGCCTCTTCGACGTTCTTGGACCATTGGAAGCTCGAAAACACGAGAAGCCAAAAACATTGAAAAACATATGAACATCTACGATTTTGGCCTCTTCGGGCCGTATTGGGACGCCTCTCGGACCTCTCTTCGGGTCTCTTAGGAGCCTCGAGCCGTCGGAAGGCTGACTTGGGCTGCTTGGGAGCGTCTTGGACCATCCTTTCGCATTCTGGGGGATCCTGGGAGGCGTCTTGGGCCCTCCTGGGGCGCTGAGGAGGCTCCCCAGAAATGCCTCTTGGGCTCCTGGGGGGCGTTCTTGGGCGGTTTAGGCGTCTCGTGGGCCGTCTTGGCCCCCTCGTGGGCCGTCTTGGAGCCCTCTTGCGGGAATCCTCGGCCGTCTTGGGTGCCTCTTGGGCCGTCTTGGGCGCAGTGGAAGCCCAGAAGGCGAACACGCCAAAAACATCAGTTTTCCAAGAGGAAATACACGATTTTTGCATATTTGGGGCTCTATTGGGTTGCCTCTTGGAGCGTCTTCGGGGCCTCTTTTGGTATTTTTTCGGGTCTCATGGGGGCCTCTTGGGGCTTCTGGGGCGCTTCTTGGAGCCTCTTGGGGTCTCCTGGGGGTCTCTTGGGCCCAAAGACGAAAATTTCCAGTTCCTCGTCCCCGTCTTGGGCGACGCCTTGGGGCGTTCTCGGGCGGTTTGGGCGCCTCGTGGGCCGTCTTGGGGCTCTCTTGGGGGCATCCTTGACCAGCTTGGGTGCCTCTTGGGCCGTCTTGGACGCAGTGGAAGCCCCAAAGGCGAACACGCCAAAAACATCAGTTCCCCTACGGGAAACCGACGACTTTTGCTCATTGGGGCTCTCTCGGGGTGCCTCTTCGGGCGTCTTCGGGGCCTTCGGGGGCCTTCCTGGCGTCATGGGAGTCGTCTGGAAAGGCATTCGGAGCCACCAGAGCGCGTTCTCGAGCGTTCCGAGGCCATCTTCGGGCGACCTTGGACGGCCCCCGAAGCGCCCGGCAGGGCTCCCGGCGCCAGGCCCCACATTTGCGGTCAGGGTCCGGGACCTCGGCCCCCGTTTCTATATATATATATATATATACAAATATTATATATATATGTGTATATATATACAATATATATACATATATTTATTTATATATATATATATATATGCATATATAGATATATGTACACAAGTGCCTCTTCTTCTGCATCCCCAAGCATGCTCCACCCCACGAGCGTGGCCGAGCAGGAGCAGTCTGTTGCATGGTGGGGCTCACGTGCCCGATCCCAGGGCAAGCTCATCATAACATTAAAAAACAGACACACAAAATGTGTTCAGTACCACTAGTGCATGGCGAAGCTCGGCACGCAGTATCGGGCCAAACTCGGAACACCGCACTAGGCAAACTTGTAAAACAAACGAATAAAGACTCTATAATTTGGCAACGCCCTCCATCCATGCCTCCATTGCCTCACCCGGGCCTCACCTGCTTGTGGCACGAGATTCTACATGGCAGGCCTTATACGGAGCTCGACAGCTCAACCCCGAGTGAAAATCTATGGCGCCCCCGAGCTTGACTCAAGATCCGAATCAGTTGACTCAAGATCCGAATAAGAGACGCTGACGACATTGTAGCTGCTGCTGATTACCCTCTGGGTGCACTCTTGCAAGGAACACCCCCTCGTCTCTGGCAGCATCAAGAAGCTGAACAGGATCATGCAGAGGCAAACTGCCGCATATGGAAGCATTCCGCAATCACCGAACACTTCCCAAACTGTGGGGGATACATATTCTGTCGCCCCCCCGGCAAGAAAGATCATCGCGGTCGCCGCTGCCTGAGAAGCGTTACCGTACTTGGGGCCGAAACCGGCGGTCAGCTCGGCCACCACCACCCAGGTCGCAGTGCCCCAAGAACAGAAGAAAGAGAACAGGAAGCCGCATATGCCGCCGAGGACCACGGGCATCAGATTCGCAAAGGCGCCAACAGTCGCCACCAGCAGGCAAATCAGACAGGATGCGCCTCCCAAGCCTAGCAAGCGGCGGCGATCACAGCTCTCAACGACAGCGAGTCCAACCACCACGCCCAGCAGTTTTGCTAGGGCTAGCAACAAAGCTAATTGGTCTTGCACATTCTTCGAATGTTCTCCCATCGAACCAATCATCATCTGCCCGTAAACCAGCAGAGCGCTTGACCCACACGCCAGGTTTAATGTCGCCGCTATAACTGCCA
>CAUYUJ010000032.1:20000-30377 GCA_963575745.1 Prorocentrum cordatum | reverse complement strand
TAGTAGTAGTAGTAGTAGTAGTAGTAGTAGTAGTAGTCGTAGTCGTAGTAGTAGTAGTAGTAGTAGTAGTAGTAGTAGTAGTAGTAGTAGTAGTAGTAAGGGTAGTAGTAGTAGTAGTCGTAGTAGTAGTGTAATTGTTGTTGTTGTTGTTGTCGTTGTCGTTGTCGTTGTCGTCGTTGTCGTTGTCGTTGTCGTTGTCGTTGTCGTTGTCGTTGTTGTTGTTGTTACTGTCGTTTAATTCTCATTCCTGAAAAATAATTATTGTTGATCCCCCCACCGGTGCTTACTGTTTTTTATCAATCAAAGTGTGCCCGTCGACGCTCGCACCCTGTTTTTCGACAGGGAAAATCTTCCTGCTCAAACTGCCCCCTGGCCCCCGGGTTACAATAATAACGGCTCCCGCCTGAGACTTCCTTACAATTTAGCCAGGATCACCGCTCCCGCCCGAGACTTCCTCGCATTTTATTCAGGAATCGCGCTCTCGCTTGGGACTTCCTTACAATTTATTCAGGAATCGCTCTTCCGGCGCTCTGGAGTCGCGCTCTCGCTGGAGACTTGCTTGCAACTTACTGAAGAATGGCCTTGCGTTGGAATCCCAGCAGCCCTCTGGGCGTCGGTGGTTTAGAGCGTGTCCTCTTCCACCCCTCCTTCTTCCCCTTCGGGGAGGGGTTTACCCCTCCCCCTACCCCCTCCCCACTGACCTGGACAGGGGGGGCCGCGACGCGTTGGAGCGTCCAAGATGGCCCAGCACGGCTCCAAGAGGGCCTCAGGGAGCCCAAGATCGCCTCCAAGATGGTTCAAGATAGCGCAAGATGCCTCAAGATGGTTCCGAAGATGCTCCAAGACGCTCCAAGACCGCCCCAAGACGGCTCTAAGTGTCCACTAGAGCTCCTCTCGGATGCCCCCAAGAAGCCAAAATGTTTCAAAACCATAGGGAAAATCAATGTTTTTGGCGTTCTCGCGCTTTCGCTTCCGATGCCCATCCGAGGCGTCAAGATAGCTCCAAGATGGCTCAAGATAGCTCCAAGAAGGGCCCAAGATAGCCCGAAGACGGCGCAAAGAGCGCCCAAGAGCGCTCCATGAGCCCTCCAAGAGCGGTTCAGGAGGCGACTTTAGAAGCTTTCCAGGAGCGACGCTAATTAGTGCTTCCGCTTTCTTTGCCAGATCCCCTCAGGATGGCCCCAAGATGGCCCCAAGAGGCCCCCCAAGAGGCCCCCAGCAGGCCCCCAAGAGACCCCCAAGAGGCCCCAAGAGACCCCCCAGAGGCACCCAAGGGGCAACGATGGCCCCAAAAAGCGCCCAGGAGGCCCCCAAAGGCCCCAAGATGGCCCCAAGAGGCCCCAAGAGGCCCCCAGGAGGCCCCAAAGAGGATCCCGAACGGCCCACAGAGGCCCCCCCGAGGCACCCAAGACGCCGAAAAGCCCCTCAGGACGACCCTCTACTCGCCTGGGCGTCGTTTCTGGACGGGCTGGTGGGGATACGCGAAGCGTCTAGAATTTTCTTGCAATTTGCCCAAGCGCCGCGCTCCCGACACCCAGGCACCCAGGAGTCGCGCCCGTTGTGGCCCCATGTGCATGCCCTTCGTGGCCCCGCTGTCGCCATTTGTGTCCCCCTCACTGTCCTACGTGGCCCAGTTGCTACCCTCAGTGGCCCCATAGTTGCCTTCTGTGGCCCCGCATTATGTGCACTTCGTGGCCCCCTGTCGTTCGCGCTCTTCGTGTGCCCGTACGCATTCCCTTCGTGTCCCCGCTGTCGCCCTTCGTGCCCTACTTCGTGTCCTTGTGGCCCTGCTGTCGTTCTCTCTCGCTCTCGCTTTCGCTCGTCGTCGCCGTCGTCGTCGTCGTCTTCGACGTCGTCGTCGTCGTCGTTGTCGTCGTGGTTGGTCCCCTGTCCGTCCCTCTTGGGGTCGGGTCGACGGTCCGCGGCCGCCCCGCCGACGCTGCCGCTGGCCAGGCCGACGGTCCGCGGCCGCCCCGCCGCTTGCCGGGGCCCGACCTGCAGGGAAGAAAAGTATACCCCCCAAAAGGGGTTCGATCGAAGACGAAGAGGGCGGGTGTCGAGGGTTTCGGAAATACGCGTTATTGGACACTCGAGCATATAAGGGCGAGCAATCTTAAAATGATCGTTGTTGTTGTTGCTGCTGTTGAACTCTCATTTCTTAAGAATAATTATTGTTGATCCCCCCTGTCCGGTGCCCATTGGTTTTTTCAATTGAAGTGCTTCCTCCGGGGCTCGCACCTTGTTTTTTGACAGGGAAAGCCTTGCGGATCAGATTGCGTTGTTGGGCCCCGGACTACAGCAACAACGGCTCCCGCATGAGACTTCCTCACAATTTACTCAGGACCCCCGCTCCCGCCTGAGACTTCCTCAAAATTTACTCCGGAAGGGCGCTCCCGCTTCAGACTTTCTCACATTTTACTCAGAAACGGCGCTCCCGCTTGAGACTTCCTTAATCAGGACCCCTGCTCCCGCCCGAGACTTCCTCATAATTTACTCAGGAATGGCGCTCTCGCTTAGGACTTCCTCGCAATTTATTGCAGCATCGCGTTCTCGACGCTCAGGAACCACGCTCGCGCAAAGGACGCCCTCGCAATTTACTTAGGAATCGCGCTCTCGCTTAATACTACTTCCTCGCAATTTACGCAAACATCCCGTTTGAATGTCCCGCCCGCCCGACCCGCCTGTCAGGGTCCGCCCGCCCGACCGGCGCTCCCGCCTGAAACGTCCGACAATGTACTCGGGACCCCCGCTCCCGCCCAACTCTTCCTTGAGGAATACGCCCTCGCCTAGGACTTCCTCGAACGTTCACACTCTTACCCTCCTGCCCCTTCCTCCCCATCCAACCTCCCTCCTCCCTCCCCTCTCCCTCATATCCACCCTCCTCCTCCCTCTTCCTCTCTCCCCTCACCCTCCTCCCATAACCCTCCTCCCTCCTCTCTTCGCCCTCCCCTCTCCAGCCTCCTCCTTCCTCCCTCCTCTGTCTCTCTATCTCCAATCGTCCCCCCCCCCCCTCCTCGCCCCCTCTCTCCTGGCGTGTTCCCCTTTAGCCTCGTCCCTCCCCCTCCCTTCCTCCCACTCTCCCTCGTTCTCCCCCTTCCTCTTCTTGCAGGGCCCGCGCTAATTCCAATGGTGGGCAAAGAGATGCGTGCCCCATCCTCGGAATAATTCCCCGCCCGTTCACGCCCGCTTGTCTAAGCCCGCCCGCCCCCGCAAAAAGAAAGAATCCCCCCAGAAGGGGGTACGCTCGAAGACGAAGGGGGCGGGTATCGAGGGCGTGGGTATACACGTTGCATGGCACGCGGGCAAATAAGAGCGAACAGTCTTAAAATGATTGTTGTTGTTGTTGCTGCTGTTGTTGTTGTTGTTGTTGTTATTGTTATTGATATTGTTGTTGTTGTTGTTGTTGTTGTTGTTGTTGTTGTTGTTGTTGTTGTTGTTGTTGTTGTTGTTGAATTCTCATTCAGCAATAATAATTGTCGGTCCCCCTACCCCGAAACAGATTTTCAATTGAAATGCTTCTCCCCGTGTTCGCACCTGCTTATCTACGAAGGAAAATGAAGGGCCAACAAACTGCGTTGTTGGGCCCCGAACTACAGCAACAACGGCTCCCGCCTGCTATTTCGTCACAATTTATTCCCCAATCGCGCTCTCCCGCGGAACGTCGTCACAATTTATGCAAGAATCGTGCTCTCGCGTGGGACTTGCTCGCACTTGATTCAGGCGCCGCGCCCTCGACACCTGGGAATCACGCTCCCGCTGTGAATATCCTCACGATGTATTTGGGACTCGTGCTGTCGCTCGAGACTGCCTTGCGATTCAGGCAATATGCAAGCTCCAACAACCCGCCTGTTCGACCTGGTTGCCTGGTCCCGCGTTCCCGACCCGCCCGTTCGGGCCTACCCGCCCGCTCAGCCCCTCCGGTTCTGCCACGTGTTTTCTGCTCCTAACCACCCTCCTGCTAGTATCTCTCGTGCTCCATCCTCCTCTCTCCCCCTTGTCCTTTCCTTCCATCCGTCCTCTGTTCCCCTGCCTTTGGGGCTGCGCGAAATTCACGTTGCAAGTAAGACAGAGAGATGCCCACTAAGGGGTTGCGATCGAACGCGAACAAAAAAAACGGGCTTCGAGGGTTTGGGATATACGTGTTGGCTGGCCCGCGAGCAGGCAAGACTGATCCGTATGAGAATGCTTGTCCTGTGACGTACCCAACCCATTTGCATCCAATGACAAGAGAACATGGCCCAAACTTGCCACGACATTGACAGTGCAGGCGCCGTGAGATTATATGTTGCGCAAACTACATGGGGTGCGCTCACGTGGAATGATTAACAGGACATCAGCATGAGGATGAGGAGCGAGGGGTTAGGCTTGAGGAAAACGAAGGGCAGGAGAAGGACGCGAGGGGGGGCGAACCGTCGGCGCGGCAGCAGCAGAGGGAAGGTGGCAGGGGGCAGAGGACGACGACGAACGTGACGGGAGGAGGCCGAAGAGTGCTGCTTTGTCGGTGGTGCGCTGAAAATGCAGCGCTGCATGCGCCATGCCAACGCGGCGCCCGGACAAATGAGTTTACCTGCTCGTCGTTAGTGCAAACAACGAGCGAGGCTTAGCTCGCCCGCCAGCTTCTCTGCTTCCTGCATGTGCTTTTCAGCGCGGGAGCTAAACGCTCGAAGGCGCGCCGCCAAGTCTGCGGGCGGCCCGCGGGCCAGGAAATCCAGGCCAGGGCCGCGTATCTCCAAGAGGTTGTTCACGGCCGTTGCCCAGGTAACGGAAAAAGGCGTCACTCAGCTGGACCCGAGGGGTGGCTAGGTCTCCTGGTGGTCCGCGTAAAACGTCACTCCGCTGGACCCCCCAGCAGCCCTCCAAAGTGGCGACCGGTTTTCGCATATCCCAGCACCGCAGGGATGGCGAGGTCTCCTTGTGGTCCGCGTAAGGCGTCGCTCCGCTGGGCCCCGCGGCAGCCCTCGAAAGGGGCGCCAATTTCACAGGTCGCAGCCCTTTAGAGATGGCGAGGTCTCCTCGTGGTCCGCGTAAGACGTCACTCCGCTGGGCCCCCTTAGCAACCCTCGAAAGTGACGACAGGCTCGGAGATCGCAGCCCCGCAGGGATGGCGATGTCTTGCTTGCATCAGGGTACAGGGCAGTTTTTAAAACATTGGATGGTTTTTAAATACATGATTAATCTATGAATGAATTTATGGATGAAGTCATCGTTGTTTTCAATACTAAATCCCTGCATGCTTAATACATGATCCGCACGCGGAGCATGTATGAAAAACGGCACTGTAAGACGCCACTCCGCCTGACCCCCCCCAGCAGCGCTCGAAAGTGGCGACAGTTTCGCAGATCGCAGCCAAACGCGGATGGCGAGGTCTCAGTTGACTCCAGGTGGGACGTCGCTTCGCCGGACCCCGCAGCAGCCCTCGAAAATGGCGCCAATTTCACAGATCGTAGCCATACAGGGATGGCGAAGTCCCATCTGGATCTGTGTAAGACGTCACTCCGCTGGGCCTCCCAGCAGCCCTCGAAAGTGGCGACAGCTTCGCAGATCGCAGCCCCACAGGGGCCGCGCTGGACCCCGCAGCAGCCCTCGAAAGTGGCGACAGCTTCGCAGATCGCACCCCCCCGAGGGATGGCGAGGTATCATCTGAATCTGGGTAGGACGTCACTCCGCTCGACCCCCCCCAGCAGCTCTCGAACGCGGCGACAGGTTCGGAGATCGCGACCTCCCATGAATGGCGAGGTCTCATCTGGATCTGGGTGAGAAGTCACTCCACTGCACCCCCCAGCAGCCCTCAAAAGTGGCGACAGCTTGACAGGTCGCGGCCCCACAAGGATGGCGAGGTCTCATCTGACTCTGGGAAAAGGCGTCACTCTGCTGGACCCCCCAGCAGCCTTCGAAAGCGGCGACAGCTTCGCAGATCGCAGCAACCCAGGGATGGCGAGGTCTCACCTGGATCTGGGTAGGACGTCGCCCCGCTGGATCCCCTAGCAGCGCTCGAAAGTGGCGACAGCTTCGCAGATCGCAGCAACCCAGGGATGGCGAGGTCTCACCTGGATCTCGGTAGGACGTCGCCCCGCTGGATCCCCTAGCAGCGCTCCAAAGTGGCGACAGCTTCGCAGATCGCAGCAACCCGAGGGATGGCGAGGTATCATCTGAATCTGGGTAGGACGTCGCCCATCGGAATCCCCCAGCACCCCTTGAAAGTGGCGACAGTTTCGCAGATCACAGCACCCCGAGGATGGCGAGGTCTCACCTGGATCTGGGTAAGACGCCACCCCGCTGCACCCCCCAGCAGCAGTCGAAAGTGGCGACAGCTTCGCAGGTCGCGGCCCCACAAGGATGGCGAGGTCTCATCTGAATCTGGTTAGGGCGTCACTCCGCTGGACCCCCCAGCAGCCCTCGAAACTGGCGACAGCTTCGCAGACGGCAGTCCCCCTGGGCTCAGGTCTCATTTGCATCTAGGTAGGACGTCGCTCCGCTGGACCCCCCAGCAGCTCTCGAAAGTGGCGACAGTTCCGCAACGGGCAGCCCCCCCTGGGGACGGCGAGGTCTGATATGAGTCTTGGTAGGACGTCGCTCCGCTGGACCCCGCAGCAGCCCTTGAAAGTGGCGACAGTTTCGCTCATCGCAGCCCCCCCCCCCAGGGACGGCGAGGTCTCATTTGAGTATGGGTCGGGCGTCGCTCCGCTGGGCGACGTCCGCAGCCCTCGACGGTGGCGACAGTTTCGCAGATTGCCCCCCCCGGGGATGGCGAGATGTCATCTGAATCTGGATAGGGCGTCGCTCCGTTGGACCCCCCCAGCGGCCCTCGAAAGTGGCGACAGGCTCGCAGATCGCAGCCAGAGAAGGATGGCGAGGTCTCACATGAAACTGGGTAGGACGTCGCTCCGCTGGACCCCCTAGCAGCACTCGGACGTGGCGACAGTTTCGCAGATCGCAACCCCCCATGGCCCAAGGATGGCGAGGTCCCATTTGAAGCGGGATCGGACGTCATGCTGGTGGACCCCTCAGCAGCCCTCGAAAGTGGCCGCACATTGGCAGATCGCAGCCCCCCCCCCCTGGGAGGGCGAAATCGCATTTGAATCTGGGTAGGATGTCGCTCCGCTGGGCCCCTCAGCAGCCCTCGAAAGTGGCGGCAGTTTCGCACACCCCCCACCCAACGATGGCGAGGTCCCATTTGAATATGGATAGGGCGTCGCTCCGCTGGACCCCCCAGCATATATTTGCAGGCCGCAGCCCCCAAGGGAAGGCGAGGTCTCATCTGAATCTGGGTGGGGCACCACTGTGCTGGCCCCTTCAGCACCCCCCGAAAGTGGCGACAATCTCGCAGATCGAGGCCCCCCAAGGATGGCGAGGTCTCATTTGAGCCTGGGTAGGAAGTCGCCCCAGTTTCGCAGATCGCAGTCCCCCCCCCGAGGGATGGCAAGGTCTCGTCTGGGTCTGTGTCAGACGTCGGCCCGCTGCACCCCCCAGCAGCCCTCGAAAGTGGCGACAACTTCGCAGACCGCAGCCACCCCAGGGATGGCGAGGTCTCATTTGAATATGGGTACTGGGTAAGACGTCGCTCAGCTGGACCCCCCAGCAGCCCTCGAGAGTGGCGACAACTTCGCAGATCGCAGCCCTCCCCAAGGATGGCGAGGTCTCTTTTGAATGTGGGTAGGGCGTCGCTCCGCTAGAAGCCCCATCAGCTATCGAAAGTGGCGATAGTTTCACAGACCGCAGGCAGCCAGGGATGGCCAGGTGAGAGGCAAGCTGGCACGCAAGAAGGAGCGAGGTGAGAGGCAAGAGAGAAGGGGAGAGGAGGCGGGAGGCGGGAGAAGAAGACGCGCGGGTAGTGCCCTATTCAAAACGAGTGCCCAACGCAAGAGGGTTGGGACTCGTTGCTGTTGTTGCTGCAGCTGCTGTTGTTGATGTGGCTCTTGTTGTTGCTGCTGCTGCTGTTGTTATTCTTACTGTTGTTGATGTTGCTGTTGCTGTTGCTGTTGCTGTTGCTATTGAGGCCCCCAGGAAGCTTCCAGGAGGCCCCAAGAGTGTCCCAAGTGGCTCCCAAGAGGCCTCCTTTTCCTCCTCCTCCTCCTCCTCCTCCTCGTCCTGTTCCCTCCCTCTCCTCACTCTCCTCTTCCTTCCCCCACGTGTTCCCCGAAGGGTTTCCACAACGGCTGAGAGAACGCATGGTCCCCGAAGGGTTTCCACAACGGTTTCCATACGTTTGGCCACATAGGCGTATCCTAAAAGGCAGGGGGCGGCGGTGGTTTGCCGTAGGCGTCTTGGATAGGTCGTGTTATCGATCGCTGGATCTATGGATCAAGATGTTTAGATGGATGTAGACGGTTGTCTCGATGGTTGTCCGGTCTTTGGGTTCATTCTCCCAATATCGGCCTTTGGTTGGCCTTATAGGGGTATATCTCCTTGGCCTGATATCAAAAACCCCAGTCCTCGATTCCGAGGATTCTGTAAGGGGCCCAGACCCCAAAATCTGAAATCTCTCGGGGCTTCCGGCATTCCCCCCGGGCCCAGGCACATTTTCCCGCATGGCTTTCTCGGACCCTGAAGGGCCCGCCCCAAAGCCAAGAGCGTCCCAAGAGGCCCTCAAGACCGTCCAAGAGGGCCCCGAATCGCCGAACGATTGCTCCAAGACGCTCAAGATGGCCCCCAGACGGCCCAAGAGGCCTCCAAGACGCCCCAAGAGGCATCCAAGATACCTCCCAAGAGGGCCTCAAGAGGCCACAATCATTGCTTTTCCATTGGCTTTTGTGCGTCTTCGGCGTTCTCGCCTTTTCGGCTCCTCAACGCTCCCAGACGGCCCTGGACGCCCCCAAGATCGCCCCAAGACGGCCGAGAGGCCCGCAAGTGGGCCCCAAGACGGCCCAAGAGGGCCCCAAGACTGTTCAAGAGGCGCCCCAGACGGCCCAAGAGAGCCTCAAGACGGCCCAAGTGGGGCCCAAGAGGGTGAGTCCGAACGGACAATGTGTTGTGCCCCAAAATACTCGCAGGAGGCCCCAAGAAGCCCCCAAGAGGTCCCAAGAGGTCCCCAAGACGCCCCATCACTGCCGCCAGCAGGCCCCCGAGATCCCCATGACATCCCAACGAACAGACAAGAGGCCGATGGCACGGTGACGGGATGGGCCGAGGGCCATTATTTTTCTAGTTTGTATGTATGTATGTATGTCTGTCTGTATGCAGATGTGTGTATGTCTGTCTGTCAGTCAATCAGTCTGTATGTACGTACGTACGTACGTATGTTTATGTGTGTGTATATATACACACACACACACTTTTTTGTCAGTGGCCTCGAGAGAGTCAGACGGAAGTCGAGCAGTGGCGGAGCGCGCCACAGCACAGCGAGGCACGGGGAGACAAGAAGAACGTGCGCGAGGCGGCGGGAGAGGCCGGTGGGGCGAGGGAGCCGCACTCAAGCCACGGAGGTCTTCGTGGGCGTGCCGAAGTGCAAGTCATTGAAATTCAGGGCGGGCATGAGGGCGGAGCCGAACATGGAATCCGTGGGGAAAGCCCGGCAAGGATGAGGGAACAACCGTGCAGCGCCGTCAATCATCTCGAAGCAAAACAACCAGGTGCGAGCATCCGCAATGGAATCCGCTAAGGTAAGGCTGAGGAGACGAGCGAGCACTGGGACCCTAAAAGCGCGAAAAGCGCGCGGGCATGAAGAGCCATCAGCACAATGAACGACAACCAGAGATGCGGACCACGTGGGCAAGCGACCTTGCCGAAGACCGCTGCTGGAAGGTGGAGGACAAAATGACCAGCGCGGGGTGAAGGGACCAGGAAGGTGTCGTCGCTATATATACCTATGTACAACTAGGCAAATGTACATAATGATGTATACAACTATGCGTATATACGCATACAAAATCGGAAGGTGGGGGTGAGATCGTAGTGAAACGGAGCCTGCACCAAGGAATAAGTCGGGCCCGCATTTTGGACGAGACATTAAAGATAGTCAAATAATGCACCGAAGTGGTCAACAAATGCCAAAACAACCGTCCCCAGTCTATATTTTTGGCCACTTTTGAGCATTCCTCCTGTAGAGGGACAGGCCCGACTTAAACCAAAAGGTCGGTCTCGGTTTCGTGTATGCTCCGTGCGTGCGGGCAAAGGCGAAGCTGCGCGCGCGGGGGCGAGGGGAGTGAGATCCCGCCGCTGCCGGGGCGGCGCCGACGCAAAGGACTCTCTCCTCCCATCGGGCTGGCGGAGTGGGCCCACGGGTGCTTCGCAACTGTCCCGTGGCGATGTCTGTCCCGATGGCTGGCCTGATGGCTGTCCCGATCGTAAACTGATTGGTTGACCGACGGAATGATTGATTGATTGATCGCGAGATCGATAAATAGCCAGTCGTGCCGATACATAGACGGATCGCCACAC
>CAUYUJ010000032.1:0-10000 GCA_963575745.1 Prorocentrum cordatum | reverse complement strand
AGATCTGCAGCTGCCGCGGCCGTCACCGCCGTCGCCTCCGTCGGCGTCGGCACGGCCGGCGCGGCCTTGTCGGGGTGGTGGAGCAGAGCAAGTCTGCGGAAGGCCTGCTTGATCTCCTGGACTCGGGGCACCAGCAGGGCGCGCGCGCGCGCGCTCTCCCAGGGGCTATGATGAGGAGGATTAGGAGGAGGCGGATAAGCCTCCTCCCTCTCCTCCTCGTCCTCCCTCCGTTCCCCTCTTCTGAGCGGTCGAACATGGAAGATCAGCGATATGCTTCTCGATTGGAGAATCGTCTCTACACCATGCACGCGAGGCTTACTTACCCTTGGAATAGCGGAGCAGGGACTTGGGTTGGCACATGTCGTTCCTGGATCGGAGGGGGAGGAGGAGGAGGAGGAGGAGGAGGAGGAGGAGGAGGAGGAGGAGGAAGAGGAGGAGGAGGAGGAAGAGAAGGAGGACCAGAGTAAAACCTAGACTCATCAACGATGTTGGAATAAACCCTCCCTCCACGCTCCCTCTTCGCAAGCCCCAACAAGAGTTAATTTCCACTGACGGAAATGCCCCTTTGGGAGGCAATCGTTTGAAGATCCTGAAGCATGCCAGAACACCTTTCTCGGGACCCCAGCGCCACGAGTCAAACTGACTGTTGCGTCTTGACGATCCCGAATCGTGCCAGAACGCGGATCAACGTAACTGTTGCGTCCTGGCAAGCCTGAATCTCAGACAGCGTTGACTCCAAATAGATAGGATGACAGGAGGAGAACGAGAGGAGGATGGGAGGAGGACGAACGGAGGACGGGCGCAGGACGGGAGGAGGACGGGAAAAACAAAATCAAGCAAGCGCAAACAAGCAAGCGGACGCAAACACGCGTAAACGAGCAACAACACGCAAACAATAGTCAGCGATCAAGTGCAAGCAAGTACGGGCAAGCAAGAGCAAGCAAGCAAGAGCAAGCACGCACAAGCAAGCAAGCAAGTGTAAGTGAGTGTGTAAGAGCAAACACGCAAGAGCAGGTAAGCAAGCAAGCAAATGCAAGCAAGCAAGCACGAGCAAGCAAACATAGGAACCCATGCAACTCATAAGAATCCATAAGCGTCCGTAGGACTCGCCATTGGAAATAGCTGGGGGGTGCCATTGGAAATGACCATAGGAATTAGGGGGGACCATCGGAATTAGGGGGGGGAACGGACTCATTAGTAGGGTTTGAGGTAGAACTTCTTTGGGCAAACCTGTCTGGAGAATGTGTGCAAAACACCATGACTGGCACATGAGCTATGCGAATCCGTGAAACTCTTTTTGAAATGATTGTGTGCGGCGCTAAGGCGAGAACCACATTTTGAAAACCACCCGCCCTCAATCCGTGAATCTCTTGTACATCTTCAAACGAAAGTGTGCGGCGCTAAAAACTAATGCTGCATTTTGAAAACGGCCGCCCTCAATCCGCGAATTTCTCGTAATTTTTGGCAACGAGTGTGTGCGGCGCCAGGGCGAGAACAACACTTTGAAAACCACACACCCTCAACCCGTGAAGCTCTTGCAATTTTTCAATCGAATGTGTGCGGCGCTAAAGCGAGTGCCACATTTTGAAAACGGCCCGTCCTCAATCCGTGAAGCGGTTGCCAATTTCTGAGCCTCAAGGTCATGAGTGGCTGGGAATCTAACGCGAAACGCCCAGCCCGCCCTTTCGACCGGCCTCGGGGTGCGACAGGGAGGAGTTCGTTAGAAGGAAAAGGAATGGATGAAGAGGAGGATGAGGAGGAGGAGGAGGAGGAGGAGGAGGAGGAGGAGGAGGAGGACGAGGAAGAGGAGGAGGAAGAGGAGGAAGAGGTGGAGAAGGAGGAGGAGCAGGAGGAGGAGGAGGAGAGAACAGTGGAGGAGGAGGTAGGGAACACGGCGGAAGGCGTACTGGTCTTTGGGGCCAGCAGCGTGCAGCCCGGCAGGGCGGCCGCGGGTCTCCTCTATTGGCGCGATGATGGACACGTCCAGGACCTGCCGTCTGACACGGCGGACGACGAGGAGGTATGACTGTTGCGTCGCTCTGGAGCTTTTGGCGCTCTCTGGGTCTCTGGGAACCTCTGGGGAGGGATGCGGAGAAGGAGGACGAGGAGGAGGAGGGAGGAGGAGGAGGAGGAGGAAGAGGGAGGAGGAGGAGGAGGAGGAGGAGGAGGAAGAGAACGAAGTTGAGGAGGAGGAGGAGAAGGACGAGGACGAGGGGGATGATGATCATGATGCTGCTGCTGCTGCTGATGATGATGATGATGCTGATGATGATGATGATGATGTTGCTGATGATGATGGCGATGATGATGCTGCTGCTGATGATGAGCATGATGATGCTGCTGCTGATGATGATGCTGTTCATGCTGCTGGTACAGCTGCTGCTGCTGCTGTTGATAAGAGTGATGATGAGGAAAAGGGAGAGGAGGAGGAGGAGGAGGAGGAGGAGGAGGAGGAGGAGGAGGAGGAGGAGGAGGAGGAGGAATATCAGTATGAGAAGGAGGAAAGAAAGGAGAAGCCGCCAGTTTGGGGGCCCAGGCCCAGTGCCAGCACGCCCTATCTCGGCCGAGTTGCATCCAAAGCTTGGAATCAAGACGGCATTGTATCGAACATGAGTTCTACATCGTGCTATTCGGAGTTCTTTGGTGGGCAAGCGATTTGGGGGCCTAACACAGCCCTAATGCGGCCTCCCAAAGTCGGCCAACAAAGGCAGAACAACAATCCCAAGAGAAGCCGCGCATCTCGGAACTTTTTTGTTAAATCGGACGTCAAGACGACCGAAAACGGAGAGACAAGCTGATTCGCGATAACACTCTGGGAATACAACCAAGAAATCCAAGAAACACCACAACATCAACAAACACAACAGACACACCCTGCCGTCTTGTGCATGCCGCTACTTCTACCGAAGGAAGCCAACATCATGGATGATCCTGCGCTTGTTCAGTGACTGCCCGCTGGCCACCCAGAAAGACCCGTCAACTTTCCAGGTCATCGGTCTCCCCGCTCCAAAACGGCACCCAGATGCCTCAAAGGCGCCCCATCAGGACCCGCAGACTTCCCAGGTCATTGGTCTTCCCACCCCAAGACGGCCGAGATGGCTGAAGATGGCCTCCAAGATGCCTCCCCGAGACGTCTAAGATGACCCCAAGATGGCCTCAAGACGTCTCCAAGACAGCCCGAAGCGCACCCAATATGGCCCAAGATGGTCCCAAGATAGCCCTAGAGACGGCCCGAAAGGCCCCCAAGAGGCCTCCGCGAGAGCCTCCAGGAAAGCTCGAAGAGATCTTTCCTCCCTTTCTTCTGGCGGTGCGCACAAGGGGTTGGAGGGAGGGGGAAGGCTTCTTAGAAGGAGGCTGCTTCTTAGAAGGCGCCGGCCTTACATCTATAGAGAAGGCCCGCGCCTTCTAAAAAGCAGGGGTGCTTCTCAGAAGCCCTCCCCCTCCCCCCACCCCCCTCTGCGCGTGGCTGATTCTTCTTTCTCCCCCACGTGTTCGCCGAAGCGTTTCCACAACGGCTGGGGGAACACATGATCCTGTAGCTTGGCCGAACTCTGGTCACGACGTTCGGCCATATCATTAAGCGCTTCCCCAAAGCAGGGAACGGCGGTGATTCGTTTCTTCTTCATCCGCGCCCCCTGTTGGCTTGCCACAAGGTGCACGGCGTACCAAACTTTCGGTTGGTTCGAGACCTTTGAAACAAATCCCAAAGACCTTCTTTCGGCCCAAACGGCGGGACACCTGGAAAGCTCGGCCAGACCCGGTCGGCAAGGCTTTTTCCACTCCAGATGGCTCTAAAATGGCGTCCAAGACGGCCAAGGTGGCCTCCAAGACGGCTAAGATAGTCCCAAGAAAGCCCAAGATAGCCCCAATATGCACCCAAGACGGTTCTAAGATGGCCCAAGACGGCCCAATAAGCCTCCAAGGCGGCCCAAGCGGCCTCCAAGAGGAACTCCAGGAAGGTCCGAAGAGGCCAACAACATTGGTTTTCCTTAGGTGTTTGGGAGATTTGGGCATTTGCTCCTTTTCGGCTTTCTGAGGGTCAAGCACGGACTCAGAGGCCACTAAGATGGCCCCCAAAGCGCCTAAGAGGCCTCCGAGATGGCCCCCTGACAACCCAAGAGGCCTCCAAGACGGCCCCACGAGAGCCCCCAAGACGGCCCCAAGAGGGCCCCGAGACGGCCCAGGAGACCTCCAAGACGCCGAAGAAGGCCTCCAAAACGGCCCTGATGCGCCTCAAGAGGCCGACTTGGGGCCCAGAGAGGCACCCAAGACGGCTTCCGATGGCGTCGTGCGGGCCTGGAACGCCCTCGGCCAAAGAGCCTCCCAGTGAGCCCCAAAGGCCCCCAAGAGGCCTCCACGAGGCCCCCAGGAAGCTCCCAGGATGCCCCAAGAGTTCACCAAGGGTTCCCAAAAGAGGCTCCCAAGAGGCCTTCTTTTCCTCCTCCTCCTCCTCCTCTTCCTCCACCTCCTCCTCCTCCTCCTCCTCCTCCTCCTCTTTCCTCTCTCTCCTCCTCTTCTACGTGTTCTCCACAAGGTTTCCGCAACGGCTGGGGGAACCCGTGATCAAACAGCTCGGCCGAGCTCCGGCCCCGGCGTTCGGCCACGTAGGCGCTTCCAAGAGGCAGGTGGCGGCGGTGATTCGCTGTAGGCGCCTTCGACAAAGTGCGGCCAAATCTGTTGCTAGGGGAGCACGCTGGGCGGCGAGGCCGAGGGCAACCGACCCAGCCCCAAGCATGCTCGCGGCGCGGCGCACACCGTGGCGGGACATTTCCGGCACTTTTTGGTCCCTGGGGGCCTTCGCTGGGCCCCTGGCCCGTGAAACAAGCGAGTCAGGATGAAAAGCCGGCCCTGGGGAACGCGTCGGGATATCCCAGGACCCCGTATTGAAAACGTCAAGACATAGGATTACGCCAGCACAGCGCCCTAAGATCAGCAAGTGCGAACAGGCGAGTGAAACAAAAAGGGATCAGATGAAGGAGGGCAGAACACGAGGAGGAGAGGAGCGGGAGGAGGAGGAGGAGGAGGAGGAGGAGGAGGAGGAGGAGGAGGAGGAGGAGGAGTCCGTAGCCATTTTGGCTCAAGCCAGCTCGCGCGCGGGCTCCGCTCGGCGTGCTCTCATGGCTGCGGGGGGCTGCCCGCCAGCATGGCGGCCCACTGGGACACGGGCCCGCGAGGCCCAGGAGAAGGGAGCCTCGGCGGCCCGGCGAGCGGCCAGGATGCGCTGCCGGCTGGCCTGCGAGGCGGGCCTCCGCCGGGCCCTCGGCAGCCGCGACAACGCGCCGGGGTCATGGCGGGATCGCGAGGCCGCCTCGCGCCCGGCCCTGCAGTGCCTGGCCGAGGGGCGGCCCCTCCCAGGCGGCGCGCGCAGGCGCCGCAACGCCGCCTGGCACGCGGCACGCGCGCCCGCGACGGGCTTCGCGGCCGCCACCGCGGGTGACATCGCCCTGGCCGCAGCCGGACCTCGGCTGGGCCACGGCGGCAGCAGGCCGCGGGCCGAGGCCAACAACACGGGCGCCGACACGAAGCACGACCAGCAGCAATACGCCAAGTACATAGTCATCGAGGTGCCGCAGGCGCACTGTTGGACCACCCCATCTCCAGGGGTCGCCTACCCCTCGGCCGACCGCCTCCGACAGGTCGCGGAGGAGGCCGCGCATGCCGCCACGGCGCGCCGCGGCGCCGGCCACGCCGGCCACATCGACACGTACGAGGCCCAGCGGATCGGCGGCCACACCGACACCTACGAGGCCCAGAAGACCGACGGCCACGCGAAGCAGTACGAGGCCCAGCGGATCGGCGACAAAGTCGACATGTACGAGGCCCAGGACACGTACGAGGCCCAGCGGATCGGCGACCACGTCGACAAGTACGAGGCCCAGCGGATCAGCGAACACGTCGACGCGTTCGAGGCCCAGCGGATCGGCAACCACGTCGACACGTACGAGGCCCTGCGGATCGGCGGCCACATCGACACCTACGAGGCCCAGCAGACCGACGGCCACGCGAAGCAGTACGAGTCCCAGCGGATCGGCGACCAAGTCGACACGTACGAGGCCCAGCGGACCAACGGCCACGAGAAACAGGACACGTACGAGGCCCAGTGGATCGGCGACCACGTCGACACGTACGGAGCCCAGAGGATCAGCGAACACGTCGACGCGTTCGAGGCCCAGAGGATCGGCGACCACGTCGACACGTACGAGGCCCTGCGGATCAACGGCCACAAGAAGGGCTACGAGAAGAGCTGCGGGAAGAGCTACGGGAGCAACGAGAGCTACGGGAAGAGCCACGAGAACTACGGGAGGAGCTACGGGAGCAACGAGAACTACGGGAGCAACGAGAGCTACGAGAAGGGCTACGAGAAGAGCTACGGGAAGAGCTACGGGAAGAGATACGGGGGCAACGAGAGCTACGGGAGCGACTCCGAGGAGGGCTACGAGAAGAGCTACGGGCGCAACGGGAGCGACTCCGAGGCGGCCCTCGGGAGCTACGAGACGAGCTACGGGAGCTACGGGAGCGATTCCGAGGAGGGCGACACGGACGATCAGGAGGACAATCCCGAGCACGAGGAGGAGAGTACCAGTAAGAGGACCCAGTTGTTGCCGACGACGACGGACGAGAAGGACTCAGACGGCCCAGCACGATGACTCCGACCAGGAGGACTCTGACAGCGACGCCGACCACGACGCCACGCCCCAGGACACCATGTCCGACGGCGTGCCCCAGGAGACCCGTGATCCTCGAAGACCCCCGCCCCCCCCTCGACGCCCCAAGCCTCACGACACGCGGCTCCCCTCGACGACCCTACGACGCCCTTCGACGCCCCTTCCCCGACGATCCTCCCCCGACGACCCCGCCCAACGACCAAGAGGCCCCACGACCCCCGACCTCCGAACGACACCCCAATGGCATGCCGCAGCCACTGCAGCACTCCAGGCGGCGGGAATCGTTCGCCCCAAAGCCGCAGCCTTCGCCTCCATGGCCGCCTCCAAGGCCGCCATGGAGCCTTCACCTCCCATCCCCGCCCGAATCGATGCGATCCTGGCCGGCGTCGAAGTGCGAACTGACGGCGAGAACGAGGTGAAGATCGTGCAGGAGGACGCAGGAGGACGCAGAAGGAAGACCAGCAGCCCCAGGACTACTCCCACGAGGAGGACTCCGACGGCTGCCACCACACCAACCCCTACGACCAAGAATGTGCGCTTCATCCTCGAGGACGTGCCCGACCCCCCAGAGGACGAGATCGATCCCGATGACCCTGATGGCCCAGCCGACCACGGCGACGCCACCAGAAACACCACGCCCCAGGAGAGCGTCTCCGACGGCGTGTCCCAACACCAGCCTGGCGGCCAAGCCTCCACCCCGCGCCGACGGGAACCAGCAGCACACCTACGGGAACCAGAAGCACACCCCCGAGAACCAGCAGCACACCAACGGGAACCAGCAGAGCACCAGGCACCAGCAGAGCATCGGGCACCAGCAGGGCTTCACGGAGGTAACCAACCTGAACAGCGGCTTCCTCATCGCCATCGCCCCCTCGGGTGGTGAGCGTGCCGCCCTCCTCAGGTGGAGGAGGCTGGCGGCCACCGAGGGGGGGACAAGTTCGTCGCGTTCGGCTACCACAGGGAGTACTTCATCTGACGGGCTACAGCGCCCCGCCGCGGGGCGCTGCGGAGCCCTTATTGAAAGGGTCTTGAAAGGAGGAGGAGGAGGAGGAGGAGGAGGAGGAGGAGGAGGAGGAGGAGACGTGGCTGCCTGGGCCCTAAATAAGGAACGGGCCCCCTTTTTTACCACAAGTTAACCTTCGATCTCCGGTCGAAAACCTAAGGAAAGCCGGAGGCAAGCTGTGAAACACTCAAGGAACGCGGAGCCCCTCCCCAACGAAAAGGGTTCCTTCTGCAGGGCCCCGACTGTAGCCGGCATTGGGGCGAGCGCACGGCTCCCGAGTACACTGTGAAGCAGTCTCCGGCGACACGGCTGCCGGACGGGGCGATCTGGGCGGGCAGCCTCGGGCATGCAGTCCGCCCCCCCCCCCCCCCCCTGTGGCACTTTTTTTGGGGCCTCGGGCATCCAGTCCGTCCCCTTTTTTTATTATTATCTAACTTTTCATTTTCATTTTTTCTGTTCGATCCCTCTGGCGAAATGCTTTAGGAGGATGTCTGGGTCTGTGACGCGCGCTCCCGAACCTCCTCCCCAGACTCCCGACGTCATATATTTGTTTCTCATAGTGTCGAGCCCCCAAAGGCTAAAGGTCTCGACCCCTTCCCCGGGACCGCTTCTTTTTCCCGAGTCGTTTCTTGACGGCCCCGAGGGCCAGTAATTTAAGGGCCCCCAGAGGCTGCAAGTAGCGAAAAACCTCCCGTCGTGATTTTTTCACAACGCGAAGGGGTCGGGGACCTCCAGCGGCCCCGAGGGCCTGCAAGGGCCCCCAGAGGCTGCACATAGCGAAAAACCTCCCGTCTTGATTTTTTCATGACCCGATGGGGGTCTGGGTCGTGCCCTGCCGCAAGGGGGCGAGGGCCCGTCCAGCGTGACGCCCGCGGCGCGGCTGGAGCCCCCCGCCCGAGGCGCCAGAGCCCTCGCGTCGGCGGGGCGGCCCGCGCAAAGCGCCGGCCGACCTCCACCGGAAACGCTGTGCTGGGTAGGAGAAGCGCACGTGGACACCGCCACTGGGGCCTTCGGTGGGGCTCCCTATTGGGCCACGACGCGCTGTACTGGGTGGGGGAGACGCATGTGGACACCGCCACTACATAGGGCCTTTGGTGGACCTCCCTATGGGGGCCCGAAACGCAGTGCTGGGTGGGGGAGACGCATGTGGACACCGCCACTGGGGCCTTAGATGGAGCTCCCTTTGAGGCCACGAAGCGTTGTGCTGGGTGGGGGAGACGCATGCGAACACCGCCACTAGGGCCTTAGGTGGGGCTCCCTATGGGGCCGCGAAGCCTTGTGCTGGGTGGGGGAGACGCATGCGAACACCGCCGTTGAGGCCTTAGATGGGGCTCCCTGTGGGGCCACCAAACGTGTAAGGGGTGTGGCGAAACTGGTGGCGATGATGGTGATTGTGATCGTGACGTCGATGATGGTGATGATGATGACATGGCGATGACGATGGTGATGGTGATGGTGATGATGATGATGATGATGATGATGATGATGGTGATGATGATGATGATGATGATGCTGATGCTGATGCTGCTGCTGCTGATGATGATAATGCTGATGATGATGATGACGACGAGGACATGGACAGGGCAGAGGCAGGGATGGGAGGAGGGAGGAGGGAGGAGGAGGAAGGAAGGAAGGAAGGAAGGAATGAACGCGGGGCGCTCTCTTCAAAACGAGAACCCAACACCACAGGATGGTTGGGACAAAAATCCCCGCCGTGATTTTTTCGCGACCCGAACAAAATCACGACGGGCGCCCCCGCCGGCGCGGCGCCGCTCCTACGGTGGAGGTCGGCCGGCGCTTTGCGCGGGCCGCCCCGCCGACGCGAGGGCTCTGGCGCCTCGGGCGGGGGGCTCCAGCCGCGCCGCGGGCGTCACGCTGGGGGGGCCCTCGCTCCCTTGCGGCAGGGCACGACCCAGACCCCCATCGGGTCATGAAAAAATCAAGACGGGAGGTTTTTCGCTATGTGCAGCCTCTGGGGGCCCTTGCAGGCCCTCGGGGCCGCTGGAGGTCCCCGACCCCTTCGCGTTGTGAAAAAATCACGACGGGAGGTTTTTCGCTACTTGCAGCCTCTGGGGGCCCTTAAATTACTGGCCCTCGGGGCCGTGAAGAAACGACCCAGGACGAAACACCGATCCCGGGGAAGGGGTCCAGACCGCTGGGGGCGTCCACGTCCTGAAAAATTCCTGACATCGGGGCTCTGGGACTGGCGCCCGCCCCAGGAAGATGAAGATGATGATGAGGAGGGGGGGGGGAGGAGGTGGAGGAGGAGCTGGAGAAGGAGGGGGAGGTGGAGGAGAAGGGGGAGGAGGGCAAGAAGGGGGAGGAGGGGGAG
>CAUYUJ010000031.1:83427-119398 GCA_963575745.1 Prorocentrum cordatum | reverse complement strand
CAGGCCATGCCAGCTGCTAACCGATCATCCATTTCCACATACCCGCGCCCGTAAGAAGCGGTGGCTTGACATTTCTTGATCGACTCCGCCGACGTCATATCGCCCTCCCTGGCGCACGCCCGCAGGCTCGCGCACTCAAGCTGCCAGCGAATGGTGCCCTTCCCGCACGCGTCGCTCATGATTCGTGTCGCAATGCGCTTTCCGATGCGGCTCGTACTCCCCCCGTGCAGTTGCCGGTCGAGCTTCTCGATGCCTTTGCAACACTCGCGCGCTCCGTGGAACGCCATGGGTTGCCTTTTTCGTACAACGATCGCACGCGTGCCGTGTCTAGGCGTCCTAAGCCAACTGGACAACCTTTGATGATAGCTGCATCGCCACGTTTCTTCGCATCCTCTTTCCCGCACGTGCATACCACGCTGGCCATCGGCAACCTGGACGGCAACTGCACGTCTGAGTTGGAGCGCTGCGCGGCCAGCACGCATGGGTGTGTCCCATTCAGGTTCTTATAGTTCCTGGGCCCGCGCAAGCTCCCGACGCGGTTCCGCCAGCCTTCCTTCGGCACATCCAACTGCCATGCCAGCCCTGGACAAATCACAACCGCGCGGTCGATGAACTGCGCTGTTCGCGGGACATTTGCCTTACGCAACTTCGGGTTGTCCTTGCGACGACATGCTGGCAATGGCACCCTCTCCCCCGTCTCCGCGTTTTTCACATGCACGTGGCGTTGCTTCTCAGCGCCCGCGATACCTCGTAGCTGCAAGCAACGGGCTCCGCACGGGGAAGGGTCCTCTTTGGGGTCGGCGGCAGAGGCGGCAGCCCTGAAATAAACTTTTGGAGGTCCGCGCGGGTTTCTGCGACCAGCACTGGACCATCAGCCCTAGAGCGCGCCAGGGACGGCGGTGGAGGCGCCGCCCAGGCGTTTGGAGCACCATGTGGGACCTACTTTGGCATAAGAACATCCCGTAAACGAACCTACCCCTTTCCCCGACCTTGTGCCCCAAACGCAACGACCCCATTGTCCATAGGCGCATCCACCCCGAATGAGTTTTGTTTTTTCGTTATTTCGTTATCTGTTTCTCTCTATCTCTCTTTCTCTCTCTCTTTCTCTCTCTCTCTCTCTCTCGCTCTCTCTCTCTCTCTCCCTCTCTCTCTCTCTTTCTCTTTGTTTGTTTTTCTCTCTCTCTCTCTCTCTTTCTCTCTCTCTCTCTCTCTCTCTCCATCTCTCGTCTCTCTCTCTCTCTCTCTCATTCTCTCTCTCTCTCTCTCTCTCTATATATATAGTAATATATAATATATATATATATCCATCTCTTGTTCTCTCTCTTCTCTCTCTGTCTCTCTCTCCTCCTCTCTATCTCTTTTTTTCTCTCTCTCTCTCTCTCTCTCTCTCTCTCTCTCTCTCTCTCTCTCTCTCTGTAGGTACATATATATATATATATATATATACACACAGGTAACGGCACCCTATGTGTCCACAGACGCTTATGGCCAGAGCAAGAGAACAACATTCGAAATACACGCCCGATATACTGGTTTTTCAGAAGCAGGTAGACGTGGTCTTCCGACGCGGGAGATACAAAACAATTAGGGTTTGTGTAGATGTCTCGTCTTCAATCCTCGGCCCCACGGGCTCTGCGGACCACGGGAAGGCGCGAACGGTCTCGGCGCACCACCGAACCCAGCCAACTGCTTGTCCTTGTTGGCAGGCAGGGCCACCAACCGTCAGGCTGATTCGTGGCGTTCAAGTTCAGGGGATGGTTCTCTGGCACGTTCAAAGATCTTCAAACGGTTGCCACCGAACGGGGCACACATTACCTCAGTGGAGATAAACTTTGTATGGGCACATGGAGTGGGAGCTTGGAAGGGGGAGTGCACTCCAACATCGTTGATGCGTCTTGGGTATACACTCCTCCTCCTCCTCCTCCTCCTCCTCCTCCGCGTCCTCCTCCTCCTCCTCCTCCTCCTCCTCCCTTTCCTCCTCCTGCTCCTCCTCCTCCTCCTCCTTTTCTTCCCCCCCCATGACTCTGAGTGACCCCGAGCGAACCCAGGGCCGGCCCGAACAACTTTACGACCCGATCCTTTTGAACATGTTGTCTGCACCTCAACCGAGCGGCCGTGAACACAACCCGTGGGGGCACTGGAATTCGCGAACAATTGGTTCTGAGCCGTTTGCGGACATCCGGACCCGACCTATTTTCTTCCCCCTGCCAAACACTCTGTAGGGCACGCAAAAGGATTGGACCACAAAGGCGCGCTGATCCAGAACATGCAACTGCATCACAACAACGCATACACAAACTCGCAACGCGAGCCCACGATACGCAGAACAGAGCAATCATCCAGCGCAGCTGGGAACGAACATCCCCCAAACCTGGTCCTCGCAGCAAGGGTCGCGCGGCACGAAAGATGCCGCGAAGCCCTCTTCCATTTCTTCTCCTTGTAGAAAACTTCCCCCTGTCGCACCCCGAGGCCAGTTTTTAGGGCGGGCCGGGAATTTCGCCTGAGACTTCCTCACCACTTATGACTCTGAAGTTTAAAAGTGACAGCAGCTTCACAGATGGAGAACGGGTCGTTTTCAAAATGTGGCTCTCGCTCAGCGCCGCGCACATTCGTTGTAAAACTTTGCAAGAGCTTCATGGATTGAGGGCGGGTCGTTTTCAAGATGTGGCTCTCGCCTTACCGCCGCGCACATTCGTTTTCAAACTCTACAAGAGCTTCACGAAGTGAGGGCGGGTCGTTTTCAAAATGCGGCTCTCGCTTAGCGCCGCGCGCATTCGTTTTAAAACTTCGCAGAAGCAAGAGCTTCACGGATTGAGGGCGGGTCGTTTTCAAAATGTGGTTCTCGCCTTGGCGCCGCGCACATTCGTTTTAAAACATTTGCAAGAGCTTCACGGATTGAGGGCGAGTCGTTTTCAAAATGTGGCTCCCGCCTTACCACCGCGCACATTTGTATTTTTCCAAACAAAAAATGCAAGAGCTTCACGGATTGAGGGCGGGTCGTTTTCAAAATGTGGCTCTCGCCTGGGCGCCGCGAACATTCGTTTTAAAACATGTGCAAGAGCTTCACGGGTTGAGGGCGGGTCGTTTTCAAAATGTGGCTCTCGCCTTACCGCCGCGCACAGTCGTTTTCTTTTCAAAGAATGCAAGAGCTTCACGGATTGAGGGCGGGTCGTTTTCAAAATGTGGCTCTCGCCTTACCGCCGCGCACATTCGTTTTAAAACAGTTGTAAGAGCATCACAGATTGAGGGCGGCTCGTTTGCAAAATAAGGCTCTCGCCTTAGCGCCCCGGATATTCGTCTTACAAGTTTGCAAAAGTGTCACTGATTGAGGGCGGGTCGTTTTTGAAATGCGGTTCTCGCCTTCGCGCCGCGCACATTCGTTTTGAACGAATCGTAGAGGTTTCACGGATCGAGGGCGGTTCCTTTTCGAAATGTGGCTCTCGCGTCAGCGCCGCGCACATTCGTCTTACAACAGTTCGCAACAGTTTCACGGATTCTCATGATCAGCGTACCAGAAAGGCGTTTTGGAAAGATCCAGGATTATGCGGGCGCAACAATTATGTTGATTCGCGGTGTTGAAACCCGACAAATGGCGTTCTGGTACGGTTCCGGAACGTCAAGACGCAGCAGTCAGGTTGATACGTGGCGTTGAAATCCCGAGAACAATGTTTTGGCACGCTTCAGGATCTTCAAACAGTTGTCTTCCAACGAGGCAGTTCCCTCAATGGAAATGAACCGTTGGGGCCTATGAGGAGGTAGACTCTTGGGTTTACACTGGTCCTCCTCCTCGTCCTCCTCCTCCTCCTTCTCCTCCTCATCATCCTAATCCTCAGCAGCTTTTTCAGAATGGGCAAGACAACACAGAAACACACAGAATCGTCGATAACCCCGAAAATATAAAAATTGTGGAAGAGGGGGTGTAGACGAAGATCGAGAACATGTGGACAAATTGGGGGGACCCTTGGACTTGTCTGAACTTGTCTATATATCCCTGGGCCCCCTGGACTCTTGTTTGAAACATGTGACTCCCTGACGATGCCCTCGAAGGCAGGGTGCGGTGGCCGCGCCCGCGGCGCCGGCCCGAGGGGCGGATGATGGACCGATCTCCCACCACCACTGCCATATGTAGGAGAGGGGGTAGGAGGATGAGGATGAGGAGGAGGAGTAGGAGGAGGAGGGGGCAGAGGAGGAGGAGGAGGAAGAGGAGGATCTCCCCGTCCTCCTTTCTCCCCGGTCCTGCCGATGATAGCGGTGGTGGAAGATTGGCCCGTCAGGGCACGGGACGGCGCGCCGACGGCGCAGACGGTCTCGGCGAGGCGCCCTCGGCCAGCTCGGCGCGCACGCGCCAGGAGTCGCGCTCCGCCTGGGCCTGCGCGCCCAGCGGAGGGGTCACCTCCTCCCACATATTCCTCCTCCTCCTCCTCCTCTCCCTCCTCCTCCTCCTCCTCCTCCTCCTCCGCTCCTCCTCTCCTCTCCTCATCCCATCCTCATCCTCACCTCATCCCTCCTCCTCCTCCTCCTCCTCCTCCTCCTCCTACTCCTCCTCCCTGTCCGCCTCCTCTCCTGTCCTCCTCCTCCTCCTCTTCTCCCTCCCCCCCTCCTCCTTCTCCTCCTCCACCTCCACCTCCTCCACCTCGTTTCCTTCTCCGCCTATTCCTCTTCTCCTCCTCCTCCTCCTCCTCCTCCTCCTCCTCCTCATCCTCCTCCATCTCCTCCTCCTCCTCCTCCTCTCCTCCTCCTCCTCCTCCCTCCTCCGTCACCTCCTCCTCCTCCTCACTCCTCCCTCCCTCCTCCTCCTCCTCCTCCTCCCCCTCCCCTCCCTCTCTCTCCTCTCCCCCCTCCCTCTCCCTCTCTCTCTCTTTCTCTCTCTCTCTCTTTCTCTCCCTCTCTCCCCTCTGGTCTCAGCTCGAGGGCCCCTGAGCTGGAGCGCAGCCGCGGCGCGAAGCCCCCAGCGCAACCATCAGCCTTGTCTGCGCCAGGCGAGACTGGGCACGCCGCATCCCACCGCGCGACCGATTCTCATCATCCCTATGTAGCACCCCGCAATTGCGGATAAGAGTGAAGAGGGCGGTCGCGGGTGGGTCGCGGGTGGGTCGCGGGCGGGACGACAACAACAGACCACGAACAACAAGCACTAAGAAACAATAAACAAACAACAAACGGCAGCAGCAACAACAACACCATCACCACCACCACCACCAGCACCACCAACAACCACCACAACTACAACCACAACCATAACCACAACAACCACAACCACAACCACAACCACAACCACAACCACAACCACAACCACAGCAACAGCAACAGCGACAGCAACAGCAACAACAACAGCAACAACAACAACAACAACACCAACACCAACACCAACACCAACACCAACACCAACACCAACACCAACACCACCAACAACAACGCCCCTGTAAAGGCCAGGCTCGAAGCCCCGGTGCCCAAGGTCGACCCCCTGCCCCCCAGCAACAGCAACCAGCAACCCCACGAACGAAACAGTGCGGTGGAGGAGGAAGAGGAGAAGGAGGAGGAAGTCGCTGGGGGAGGAGGAGGAGGAGGAGGAGGAGGAGGAGGAGGAGGAGGAGGAGGAGGAGGAGGAGGAGGAGGAGGAGGAGGGGGGGGAGGGATGAGGTTGAGGGGAGAGGAGGAGGGAGCAGGAGGAGGCGGAGGAGGAGGAGGCGGAGGAGAAGGAGGAGGCGGAGGAGGAGGAGGAGGCGGAGGAGGAGGAGGCGGAGGAGGAGGAGGTGGAGGGCTTCATCATCATCAGCATCATCATCAGCAGCATCATCAGCGTTTTATCATCATCATCATCATCATCATCATCATCATCATCATCATCAGCATCATCATCATCATGCTGGTCAACATCATCAGCATCAGCATGATCATAGTCAGCATCATAATCATCATAATCATCATAATCAGAATCATAATCATAATCATAATCATAATCATCATAATTATCAGAATCATCACCATGATCATCATTAGCATGATCATCATTATTAGCATCATCATCATCATCATCATCATCATCATCATCATCATCATCATCAGCATCAGCATCAGCATCATCATCATCATCATCATCATCATCATAACCAGCACCATCACCATCACCATCACCATCGTCATCATCACCATCATCATCGTCATCGTCACTATCATCATCACCACCATCATCATCACAGCATCATCATCATCATCCGAATCACCAACATGGAGCACAGAACCAGCAACCCAGCAGCCCCCCAAGAGGAGCGAAGGCCCCCCCTGGGGGGCTTGCTGGGTTGCTGGTTGTTGGGTTGCTGGTTGCTGGTTGCTGGGTGGCTTGGGGGGGGCCGGGCTCTGCGCCCGTCCCTCTTCAACAACAACACCAGCAACAACAACAACCACCACGCGAACACCACCACCACCAACAACAACCATAACAGCAGCAACACCAACAACACCAACTACTACAATCATGGTAAGACTGTTTGATCTTACTGGTGTGCGTGTCTTGCATTCCGTATACCCCAACCCTCGATACCCGCCCACTTCGTCTTCGATTGCACCCCCTTTCGGGGGGAATCTCTTCCTTGTCGGCCACTGAATGAAGTGCGAGGAAATCTCGAACGAGAGCGCCGTTCCTGAGTTCGGGGGCCTCTCTGGCCAGGGGCTCTCGGAATACCAATGGAAAAGTATCGAACGGGAACCCTTGTCGCCGTGTCCTGGCCTCCACCAACTTGCCTGAATTACGAGAAAGTCCCGAGCGAGAGCGCCGTTCCTGAGTTCGGGGCCTTCTTGGCCAGGGGCTCCGGAGTAGATCGTGAGGAAGTATCGGGCAGGAGCCCTTGTCGTCGTGGCTGGGCCTCCGCCAACTTGACTGAAGTGCGAGGAAGTCTCGGGCGAGAGCACCGTTCCTGAGTTCGAGGGCCTCTCTGACCAAGCTGTCTCGAGGTAAACTGTGAGGAAATATCGTGCGGGAGCTGTTGTCGTCGTAGCTGGGCCCCCAATGGCCCACATGCAGGCTCAAGCCAACGCTCGAGCGGGAGCCTCGCTTTCAGAGAAAATGTAGCCCGCGTCGAGGCGAGAGCGCGCGGAACCGCTTCCGCAGATCAACATTCATTCTCCAGAAATGAATGTTCAACACCGACATCACCACCAACAACAACACCAACACCAACAAGAACACCAACACCAACACCTCCACCACCAACAACAACAAAATCAACACCAACAACAACAATCGTTTTGAGACTGTTCGTTCGTATCTGCTCGCGTACCATTCAACCCGTATATCATAGCCCAAACCCTCGGTACCCGCCATCTTCGTCTTCGATCTTAACCCATTGGGGTGTACATCATTCTTACTTGCAACATGTATTTCGTGCAGCCCCTGAGGCAAGGGAAGAAAGGACGGATAGAAGGAAGAGACAGGGGGGGAAGAAGGAGGATAGAGCACGAGAGAGAGTAGCCGGAGGGGGGCGAGGAGCAGAAAACACGTGGTAGAACCAGACGGGCAGAGCGGGCGGATAGACCTTAACGGGCGGGTCGGGAAGGCGGGCCCAGGCGACCAGGTCGAGCAGGCGGGTTGCTGAAGCGTGCGTCCTGCATGAATCGCGGCGAACTCCGGAGCGATAGCGCGATTCCCAAATGAATCGTGAGGAAATCCAGGGCGAGAGCGTGATTCCTGAGTGTCGAGGGCGCGGCGCCTGAATAAATTGCAAGGAAGTCCCACGCGAGAGCGCGATTCTTGCATACATTGTGAGGAAGTCCCGTGCGAGTGCGCGATTTGGGGATACACTATGAAGAGGTACCAGGCGGAAGCAGTTGTTGTTGTTGCAAACTGTGGGCCAACAACACAATTCTGAGACTCTATACTTTCCCTCATAAAAAACAGGGTGCGAGCCCCGGGAAGGGCACTTACTTACATTGAAAAACACGATATGCCCCAGGGGTTTCAACAATAATTATTTTTCACGAATGGGAGTTCAACAACAACAGTAGCAACAGCAACAACAACAACAGCAGCAACAACAGCATACTTTACAGCAACAAATCCAGCAGCAACAGCAACAACAACCACAACAACATCAACCCGCACCGCGGAAGCTCACTTCAGCCACGCACCCAGGGACAGTGAATGACCGTTCGACCCCCTCACTCCTATATCCCTACTTACTCGGTCACGCGCAAGAGTGACCTAGGCAAGATTGATATTTGGCGCGCGACTCGACGGGGGACGCGGGGTGGCCAAACCTGGCCGCGCAGTCCGCTGCTACTCCTTCGCGTTCAACGATCGGGGAGACCCCATTGGGCCCGCACCACCGGCGAACGGCCACTCTTTCGTCCAGTCGATTTACGTGCGCCGCAATGGAAGAGGAGGAGGAGGAGGAGGAGGAGAGAGCAGGGGGAGGAGGAGGAGGAGGAGGAGGAGGAGGAGGAGGAGGAGTTTTTTTTTCCACCGCAAGCGCGCACACCGAATGTCAACGAGCACTGGGCACCGTGCTATCATACATGCAAAGGACGGGGGAGGAGCAGCGGCAGGGGCAGGGCAAAGAGAAGCGGCGGCGGGTACTCTGCTCCGAGTGTACTCGATCCCTGGCGGGCGCGCGCTCCCCCACGGCACACCGTCCAAAAGGGGTTCACACACTCGAGCATCCTTCCCATGCCACACTCACTCCTCGGCTGACCGAGGGCCCAACCCACAGAGCAGCAGGCAGGAGCAGACAAAAGGGGCGCGCCCCAAAAACGAGACCCCAACACACCGAACAAGGGAAACAAGACAGCTGACCTCCAAAGTGCCTCGAACTTCGTCGGGAACCTGAGGGCGAGAGGGGACACTCTCTCGCTCGGAGCGGCCGCGGGGGCGCCTCGAACTTCGTCGGGAACCTGAGGGCGACGGCGGGGCGCGGCAGAGGGGGGGGGGGCCTCCACCGCGCCAGACGCAACGGGTGTCTGGAGGCGCCGCGGCTCGGCGTCGCGGGAAGGCCTGCCTACCCTACAGGAGCGACGCTCCATCGACGCTCGAGCGAACCAGACCGTTCCGCCCGCCCGAGAACCTGTAGCTCATAGACAGCAAGAGAGGCGGGCAGGCGAGAGAGGCGGCGCGGCCGCGGGGCGGGCGGCGGAGAGAGGCGGGGGGGCGGCGGCGCGGCAAGAGAGGCACCCCCCCAAAGCAGGGGGGCGGCGGCGCAGCGAGAGAGGACTCTCTCTAGCTGCACCTCTCCATCTTCACCTGCCGGCAGAGAGGGTCACACTGAGCACTGGGCAGAGCCCACAACCCTGGCGACAACACGGGGCCCTGAATTAACCAAGAAACGTAACAGAACGCAGAGAAAGCACATCATCAGGAAAAAACCTCGGAAAACCAGCCAGCCAACCAGAGAGACCCTCCAGGGTCACATCACACTCTAACAGCTTCATGCATGGACCAATACCTAGGGGGCCACAGGGAAAAGGGCGGACCAAAAAGGGGGACACGGCAACTCAGGAGAGGGGGGGCACGGCAGGAGGAGCAGGAGGAGCAGGGGGAGGGGCAGCAGCAGCAGCAGCCAGACGCAGCGCCCGAAGCGCCTCATTAAGCTTGCGGTGCCGACGAGACAGCTGCCGAAGCCTAGCTTTAATAAGAAACTCCCCCGGCTGGACCGAGCCGGTCCTGCGAGCATTATGCGCGGCCAGAACGAAATCTAATAAGGGCACGCCCCGCTAGGTCACGTGACCTCCCCCACTGTGGCCCCAGACAGCAAAGAGCGAGGAGCCAATCCTCACCTGTTAGAGCCGCGGTCCAAGACCTCAGGAGTCCTCCACGGGGGAATATGTCAATCAACCCAGCCTTCAACTTTGGGCACACGCGATCATGCCTCCGGTCGTCGTCAGCCGCTTCCAGAGGACACCCAAACGCACATCCTTCCACCGTGGTACGCAGCCGGCTGGAGGTACAGACCCCACGGCAGAGAACTCTAAGGACCCCCGTGACAAGGTGCATCGTGCTGTCCTTCTCAACTTTACGCATCCTCTGGGCAAGCACCTGAAAGTCAGCTACCGAAAAACGGTCGGGACCCACCCACTTGGACACCCTCTGAACCATGGTGCGGAGGGGAACAGTGGGGTCACGGAGCCCTCGGAGCTTGCGCATGGCTTTCTTCTGAAAGGACTTCTTGGGAATAGGTTCCAGAGACGGGACCGTGAAGTTGCCTACTTCAGTCACCGCAGTCCTGATCCAGGAAGACTTCCACCAGGGCCATGACAGTCGAGCGGGAATGAAATCATCGTCGTCCAGGGAAACCGTCAACGACTCCATCTCATACTGGATAGCATCGATGCTGGAGCACGACATAACCACCCGAAACTTGATGGCTTTGGAAAAGCAATCGATATCCAAGCATTCTAGAGAGGTTCCCAACGCACGCAAGCCCGTCAGCATCTCCCTCGAGAAGGCATGGCGGGGACCAGCAGTAATCACCTGTAAGGCCTCATTATACGCTTTACGGAGCGCCTTGGTCACTGGACAGAGTTGTAACTGGTACGCCAGAATCGACATGCAGTGTGAGTGGAAAAGGCGAATGGTCTGTGGAAGCCCAAGCCCAAGCCCACGAAGCCTTCGAACCGTCATCCAGAACTTGGGGATGGCGTTGCTCCATACTTTGTCCAGAGCCCCAGGCCCCAGCCAGAACCCCAAGTAAAGAACCACGCGAACAAACACAGTGCGGTAGTACTCACTCCCCTTGGAACGAAGGTGGGCAACTAATCTCTCAGGATCAAGCGAGCCAATCACCAGGACCTTACATTTGGGAATGTTCAGCCCCAGTCCCACAGAATGTTCCAACTTACGGAGGAGCGAGAGCGTCGGCTGGAGGTCAGTCAGGATGTCGGGGAGGCAGAAAGAGAGGTCATCGGCGCATGCTCTAATCCGAGGGACATGGTCAGTGAGCTTGGCCCTCATCCAACGCAATACTGGGTCTAACGCATAAGCGAAGAGGAGCATCGAAGCAGGATCACCTTGCCGCACCCCACGCTCCACCGAAAAAGTAACACCAGCTGTCCCCGCGAAGTGGATTACAGCCACATTGTCACGGTACAACTCGCGATAGAAACCACAAACTTCACCAGGAACACCCATGGCCTCCAAGACCGCCAAGATCCAGGAGACGATCAGAGAGGGGAACGCAGCCTTAAAGTCCGTGAAAAGAATGCCCGAGCGGTCCCCACCAGTAAGCCTCTGACGAACACCCCACCATTCAATCTCAACCACGTTGTCAAGGAGCCCACGACGCGGGACCCCCCCCCCCCCGCTGGATCGGATCAATCACTGTCGGTGCAGCCCTCTGGAGGCCAATGGAGAAGGCGTCACTCAGGAGCTTCGCATCGGTATTCGCAAGCGTGAGAGGGCGAGTCTTATCAGGCGACCGAAAAAGGACTGCGGGGTTCTCGTCGTCTTTGAGGTCTTTGGACAGGAAACACATCCTTCCTCGACGCATGCACGCCGAAACAGTACCCCCCGACGCTTGGTACATCTCATCATAAACGCCGAATAAAACATCAGCGGCCCCCTCAGCGTTCCAGCATCCATATGGAATGCCATCCTCCCCGGGGGCAGAGTGATGCTTAAATCGGGCTCGCTCAATAAAACCATCGACTTCCAACTTCCAATGTAGTGGGTCCAACTGGATCGGCCGGGCATGAGCGAGGATTTCAGGCCAAAGGTCCGATCAGGTTCCTTGGCGGCAAAGACAACCTGCCAATGGTCCCGAAGGGCCTCAGCAAAGGCCGCCGGAGAAGGGCAAACCTGCCCAGAACTGTCCAGGACCCCAGAGAGCCCGCAACGCCGTCGCATCTTTGACCAAGCACGACGAAGGTGTTGCAAGCGGGCCATGGCCTTAGCCTTAGACTTCTCGTCATCCTCCCACCCGTCCATCGCCCGTTCCTCCGACTCATACCAAGCATCCTTCAGAGACTGCACTCAAGCACCCAGGCCAACTATATCCCAGCATCTCTCACGGTCTGGATCAAAGTACTGAAGCAACCGAGGATACGCACGGATCGCACGCACACACCGGTCGAACCTGCCTATACGCCACCCACGGAAAGCCATCATAGAAGGAAAAAAAAACATAATAATAAAAAATAAATTAAAAAAAAGAGAAAAAATAAAAAAAACAAAAAAAAAAGAAAAAATAAAGAAAAAATAGAAAACAAAAAAGAAAAAAAAAAAAGAAAAAAAATAAAAAGAAAAAAAAAAGAACAAAACAATAATAAATAAAAAAAAAACAAAAAAAAAAGTACAAAAAAAAAAATACCAAAACAAGACAAAAAAATAAAACAATGAGAAAAAATAAAAAAAAAAGGAAAAAAAAAAGAATAAAAAAAAAAAAAAAAAGAAAAAAAAAACAAAAAAAAAAAAAAAAAAAAAAAAATGAAAAAAAAAAAATAAAAAGAGCAAAAACATCAAAAAGAAAAAAAAAAAAAAAATACAAAGGCCATCATAGCAAAATTGAGCTTTTCACAATTCTCTTTCGGGGGCTTCGACCGAAGCCGAGCCTTGAACAGCGGGACCATCTGCCAGAAAATCTCCTTCACCCGAGCCAGTTTCTCCCGAGGGGTCAGATCCTGGCCGATTTCCATAATGGCGCTGGTACACAACTCATGGTAAGCTCCATGTTGGGAAATCCACTTAGGAATATGGGTGGGTAATGCAGATGGCATCCTCAGAGCGACAGTGGCCACAACTGGGATGTGGTCAGACGAGGCGAAGGTCTTCACGGCATGCCCCAGGGTATTTACCGTCACCGCCAAATCATTCAAGACAGGGGCCGAGAGAGAGGTGTAGATGCGGTCCAGACGGGCAACCCCACGGACCTCTCCCTGGAACACATCACGCCGTGTCGGATCTGGTTGGTACAGCTCAGCCCAGGACCCACAAATAGACTGAAAAGCATCCGTATGTTCCCTGTCCCCTGCTAACCACGTGCCGTCAGTCCGAAACCGCCCCTCCTCCACCTCCATAAAGTTCCAATCCCCAGCAATCAAGCACATGGTGTGTGCAGCCAATGGAAGGAAAGCCTGAATCACACACAGGTACCTGCGATACATCGCAACTGGATCAGAAGTATTCGGCATGTGCACATTAACAATCACTAGGTCCCCACAACGTCCCTTCAGGTGCGAGGCGAGAACACGGCCAGCAATCAACGGAAACGGCGTGATCGATTCGAACTGCGAAGCCAGCTTACTCGATATGACAGTAACCACCCCGCCCCCAGCCCTCGGATCGATCATCGAATGGTGAACGCTTGCACTACGACAACGTTCATCACGCTGTAACATCTCCACATCAGATACCGTGCCATGAGTCTCCTGTAAACACACCGCGTCAAACCTGCCAACAAGACCATACATCTGCGTGCAACGCCGAGCTGCCAGCGGAGACGAAGTAGAGCACGATGAGAAGAGAGCACGTGCATTCCAAGAGCACAAGGTAAGCGCAGAAGAGGAAGCAAACACCCCGTTCGCTCCTGAGGACGGGTCACCAGGGGTATAAGGTCCTCCTGAATTCAGATTAAAACACTGGTTGGCTGGCTGAGCACTATCCTGGCAATTCGTCACACGGGTCCGATGGTTTCCCCCGACAGGCCCACCATCCCAGGGAGGGCCCGAACCACCAGGGACCCGACAAGAAAGGCCAGGCAGGGCACTAGCAATCCCGAGGCGGGGGACTCCAGGACAACTGGGGCCCTCACACAAAGGGCCGAATCTGATCAAAAAGGGTGACAATGCATACTGCGTGCTCACTAACTCCGAACGTTCCGAGGGCCTCAGGGATCAGAACGAGTTCGGGGCGACCGCACTCAAGGACCGTGACCTTCGCCAGAATCACTGGGTGGGTAGCCGTGATGAGACCGTATATCTGACCACCGAGTCCGTTGCTGCCCACCTGGAACCCTTTCTCCCCCAAGACCTTCCCGATGATCGCACGAATCTGTCCCTGGTAGTAGAACAACTGACGGCTAGCGGGGGGGCAAGTCACGACGCACGCGAAGCTCCCAGCCCTGGTTATCAATCGGGTTCTAGTACACAATCTTACCGATGGTCTGGCTCTTACCGAAGAACGCCGTGCACGACAGAGTACTGGGGAAGTCAAGGATCACCTTCCGCGTGAGGGAGCATGCTCGAACGATCGGTCCCTCACCAGCTAGCTGGACTACACGCAGCGACTATCGGGGCGACCGCTTCCTTGAGGGACGCTTCCAGCAGGGGCTTCTCGAAACCTAGAACGATGAGACGAGTAGCACTGGCTTGGTCAGGGCCCAACGTCCTCAACCTCGTACGCCGCCCTCCTTCCCCATCACCTCCTACGAGCTCGAACTCCGAATCGGCACGAGTCGACGAACCTGCTGAGAGTTTCTGCTGGAGCTCTTGCAACTGAACGTCGATCTTTGCCACAACTGCCGCCAACTTCGCATCTGTGTCAACCGAGACCTGGTGGATCGCTGCATCCTGTGATTTCTTAATCTCTGCCCAGCGAGCCTCCGAGCGACGATTCATCTCCGCGAACTCCTCCTGCATTCGATCGAAGTTGGTGCCCATCACTGTCATCTGCTGTCGAAACAACTCAACCTCTGCTTTGTGAGAGGAAAAGCCCTCTTTCACTATCATCGTCAAGTCACTGGGCGGAGGCGCGCCCTCCCCCACGGCCCCCAAGGGGGCAGGAGCAGGAGGCAGCCCAGGCAGGGCAGGCAGGCCGTTCACAGCTGCTGCCACACCGGCGACCTCAGCCATGGCGAGAGCGGGGAGAGGCACGAGGAGCACCCGGGCGCGCCCGGCCCGAGGGAGAGGGAGCAGGAAGACCCGAGGAGCGGGTCGGGGGGAGCCAGGCCGAGCGGGTAGCGCAGACCACCCTTGAGCCAAAATGGCTACGGAAGGAGGAGGAGGAGGAGGAGGAGGAGAAGGAGGAGGGGGAGGAGGAGGAGCAGGAGGAAGAGGAGGAGGAGGACCTTCCCCTCCTCCCTTCTTCTCCGTCCCATTTATGGTAGTGGTGGTGGAAAATTTGGCCACCATCGTGTACCCCTGCAGCCCAAGCCACCAGGCCGCAAATCCCCCTGTCCATGGAGCCTTCTCGGGCGACGGCGGGCCTGCGCAACTGCTCTGCCCAGCAGGGGGGGCGCACACTTGGCTGCCGCAGCCTACGACAAGCGTGTCTAAAAGCACCCCTGACGACCTAGAGACCGTTTACCAACCAGGGCTCGAGATAAACAGTGTTATTCGTCCTCGTGTTGTCATAATGGTCCTTCGTTCTGTCTTCGTTCTGCCTTTGCTGCGAAACGAAATCAAAACGAGCGCGGTCCACGAAATCATCACAACACCGTTTAGCTCGAGCCCAATTACCAACAATACCGCTATAACCAGCCTTGGCTCAGGAGCGAGCTGATGAAATTGCGCAGACATTCGAGATCAGCTATGCCAAGCTACATTCCACCCTGACATGCAACACCGGCACCATCTCCCCAGCAGTTGCCACGGGGGGGGGCCGCGACTAAGGACCCTGGATTCAGGAGCTGCAGCAAGCGCCAATCCCTACGGGTACACCAATCAGGGTGGAGCCCAGAGTGAAACCAGGTGAGGCCTAAGCGACACCCACGGCGCGGCAAACGCCACTGACAGCACCAACGCTGCTACACATCGAGCCGCATCGTCGATGCGACGAGATCCTTCAACACCCTCTACTTGAACCCCGTGTGTTCAGCAGGGACCGACCGTCTGGGCATTCCTATGGGCCTACCACGACATGTTCTTAGGACAAGCGAGATGCTCTAACAACAAGCGCATTGTCCTCAGAACACGGTGGGTTCCAACAAGACGGCCTCGATCAAAAAAGCTTTAGAAGCATGCCGTGCAAACCACAGAAACCCCAAAAATAGTTGCCCCAGGGAGAAGATCGGGACTTCAGGG
This sequence comes from Prorocentrum cordatum, assembly GCA_963575745.1. Lineage (NCBI taxonomy): Eukaryota > Dinophyceae > Prorocentrales > Prorocentraceae > Prorocentrum > Prorocentrum cordatum. The sequence continues at coordinate 103,456 of CAUYUJ010000031.1, read as the reverse complement.
GACGCGGCCCACCTTTTCCCTAAGGCCGGTATTTCGCCTTCAAAAAATGCTTTACTATCCTGGGGCCTGGCGAGGACCCCGAGAGGCCGAACACTGTGAACCCCCATCACATCCTGATTGTCTCACGACGCGAGCATGCCTGTTTTTAGAACCCATAACTCGGCTCTCCGGCGGTCGTTCGGGGCGATCCGGGCACCCCCGGAACGCCCTCGGCGAGGCGCAACTGCTGCAGAGCATCCCGAGGCTGGAAAGCCGTCGAGAACCGACGAAAACGTCCGAAAACCTCCCGTCCCGATTTTCTGTTGTCACGGCGCGAGCATGTCTGGCAACGGCCCTGCGCTCCACCGTGCTGCGCGCCGGGCTCGACCGCGCAGTGCAGGACGAAGTCAAGACGAGGATCAAATCGGGCGAGGCGAAATCGAGAATCCCTTAGATCCGGCGTCTCCAGAGGACGTCTCGGGCGCCGCGGCCTTCTCAAAGATGTCCGGAGCGCTCCGAGCGTTGCGGAACGCTCTGGAACGGGCTTATCCTCGTCTCGCCATCGCTCGGACGTCCCTCCCCCGTGCAGTTTTCCGATCTCGTGCATGTTTTCTTTTTTTCCTCCGCAGGACGATCCAGGATTAGAGCAAGAGAACATTGCATATACTCCAGATTTCGTAATAAAAGGGAGGGGGTCTGGACCCTCCAAGACAAGCCATTTCAGACCTCCCCCGTGGGAGAACCCTCCAAAACATAGTCCCCAGACCCCCCAGGCCCTCCAAGATAGCCTGGAAGAGACCCCCCCCCGAAATGAGACCCCCCTCCCTTTATTACAAAATCTGGAATACATAAACTGTTGGCGCTCTGCGCGGATTTCTTGGATCCGCGCTGGCCCCTTCCTCCTTGGCGCGCGGAGCGCGCCAGGGGCGACACCAGAGGCGCCGCGGGGGGCCCAGCGCGGATCCAAGAAATCTGCGCGGAGCGCCGAAAGATATGTTCATGGCGTTTTCTCTTCTTCGAATGTTTCTTCTCGGGTCGGGCGAAAGGGGAGGATAGCAAAGGGGGGGGGGTGAGGACCAGCTCACGTAGCTGACTTTCCCGGCGCCTCCCGGCGCCGCAGGCGGCTATGCGTCGAGGAAGGGGCCCCTCGGTGAGGCCGAAACCAGCTGCATGCAGCTCGTGTGAGGAAACCAGCTGCATGCAGCAGACCCCCCTTCCCCGATCCCCCCCATTTGGCGGCGCGCACAAGGGGGTGGGGGGAGGGCGGAGGGCTTCTTAGAAGGAGGCTGCTTCTTAGAAGGCGCCGGCCTTACACCTACAGATAAGGGCCGCGCCTTCTAAGAAGCAGGGGTGCTTCTCCGAAGCCCTCCCCCCTCCCCCCACCCCCCTCCCAGACCCCCACGATGTAATGATTTGTTCATTACGTCGACCTCCAGAGGTCCCGACCCTTTCCCCATGACCGGCTTTGCATCCCGAGTCGTTTTTTGACGCTCCCGAGGCCCGGTGAGGGCCCCCGGAGGCCGAAAATTAGGAAAAACCTCCCGTCATGATTTTCTCATTACTCGAGGGGGTCTGGGCTCTGCGCGCGGCTGACCCCTTTCCGCCCGGCCCGAGCTTCGCAGGGAGCACCCGGGAGGCTCCTCGCCGGCCCCCGCCGGAGACAGACGGCACGCGCCCCGGCGCCGCCGCCGGTGCGCCGCGGCTCGGCCGTGCGGCCCTCGCGCGGCGCCCGTGGCCCCGGGCGGTGCGCTCCGTGGGCGCCCGGGCGGCGGCGCGGCGCGGGGCGGGGCGGGGCGGCGGCCTCCGCGAGCTGAGCCCGCAGGCGGTCGCCCTCCTGCGGCGCCGGGCCCCGGACGCCCGCGCGCGGAGGGCACGGCGCGATCGGCGGGAGGTCTCTCGCTGTCTTCGGCCTCCGGGGGCCCTCCCCGGGCCGAAGGGGGCTGCCAACGAGAAAAGACTCGGGGTGGGGTCTCCTCCTCCTCCTCCTCCTCCTCGCCCTCCTCCTCCTCCTCCTCCTCCTCCTCCTCCTCCTCCTCCTCCTCCTCGCCCTCCTCCTCCTTCCCGGGAGGAAGCGCCGGTCCCGGGGAGGGAGGGGGCTGCCAGACCTCTGGGGGTCGACGCTGTGAGCAGAATCACGACGTCGGAACCTGGGACGGGCGCAGAGAGCCGATCCGACGAGGGGCCGCGAGAAAGAGCCTGTCGTCTTAGATCCAAGCACGTTTGCTTGCATGGCGTCCGCCCCAAACCTCCCCATCGCCCCTCTTCAGTCGAATACGGGCGTGCAGGTGCCTCTCGACTTGCGTGGTTTCCGCGCGTCGAGCTGTTTTCGGCTCTCTTCAGGCTCAGGGCCCCCCCCCGTCCATGCAAGTAAACTTGCCCGATTTCTTATATCAAAAAGACACAAGCACAAACAACAAACAAACAAAATTATCCCGGCAAAGCAACCTAACAGCGATGTGTAGGAGCATATCTGGAAGCATTCCCCTTAAGATTCAGATGAGAATCCTGTTGTAGAATTCTGCTGTTCTCGCAGTCGTAGTCGCAATCGCGATGGCAGTCGCAGTGGCAACGGCAGTCGCAGTCACAGCCTCAGCCTGCCAGCCTCAGCCTGCCTCAGCCTCAGCCTGCCTCAGCCTCAGCCTCAGCCTGCTTCAGCCTCAACATCAGTCTGCCTTCAGCCTCGGCCTCAGCCTCAGCCTGCCTCAGCCTCACCCTGCATCAGCAGCCTCAGTCTGCCTCAGCATCAGCCTGCCTCAGCCTCAGCCTCAGCCTGCCTTTGCCTCAGCCTCAGCCTGCTTCAGCCTCAGCCTCAGCCTGCCGTCGGCCTCGGTCTCAGCCTCAGCCTGCCTCAGCCTCAGCCTGCATCAGCCTCAGCCTCAGCCTCAGCCTGCCTCAGCATCAGCCTGCCTCAGCCTCAGCCTCAGCCTGCCTCAGCCTCAGCCTCAGCCTGCTTCAGCCTCAGCCTCAGTCTGCCTTCAGCCTCGGCCTCAGCCTCAGCCTGCCTCAGCCTCAGCCTGCATCAGCCTCAGCCTCAGCCTCAGCCTGCCTCAGCATCAGCCTGCCTCAGCCTCAGCCTCAGCATCAGCTCAGCCTCAGCCTCAGCCTCAGCCTCAGCCTGCCTCAGCCTCAGCCTCACCTGCCTTCAGCCTCGGCCTCAGCCTGCCTCAGCCTCAGCCTCAGCCTTCAGCCTCGGCCCTCAGCCTCAGCCTGCCTCAGCCTCAGCCTCAGCCCTCAGCCTCAGCCTCAGCCTGCTTCAGCCTCAGCCTCAGTCTGCCTTCAGCCTCGGCCTCAGCCTCAGCCTGCCTCAGCCTGCATCAGCCTCAGCCTCAGCCTCAGCCTCAGCCTGCCTCAGCCTCAGCCTGCCTCAGCCTCAGCTCAGCCTGCTTCAGCCTCAGCCTCAGTCTGCCTTCAGCCTCGGCCTCATCCTCAGCGTGCCTCAGCCTCAGCCTGCTTCAGCCTCAGCCGCATGCCTCAGCCTCAGCCTCAGCCTGCCTCAGCATTCAAAATGTGGCCCGGGAATGGAGTTCTGGGAACTCGAAGACCACGAAGTGGCCTACAGTTGGCTCCAGGCATTCAAAGTGTGGCCCGGTGATGGAGTTCTGGGAACTCGAAGACCCCGAAGTGGCCTACAGCTGGCTCCGGGCATTCAAAATGTGGCCCGGGAATGGAGTTCTGGGAACTCGAAGACCACGAAGTGGCCTACAATTGGCTCTGGGCATTCAGAATGTGGCCCGGGAATGGAGTTTTGGGACCTCGAAGACCACGAAGTGTGTAACTGTTGGCTAAAAAAAAAGTCCCCGGCACTCCCCCGGATCGCGCCCAGACCCCCCTGGCGCGTCATGATGCTCTCTTTTGACCCTACTAGAAACCTATCAGTCTTCGCTGTTAGGTAAAAACGTGGGGGGTCGATGATCTGGGTGGGGGGGGTGCGCGAGGTCTGCAGTCAAGGAGGCCTCAAGGGGCCCCCCCAGCAGGGGGCCTTCCCGGCCCGAGACGGGCACCGTGCTCCTGCGACGACGGGCCCAGAGGTCCGAGGGCAGGTGTTTTTTGCTTGCTTTACATGCCGCGGTCTTGTGGGCGCGGGGCGGATTGCTGGGGGGGCGGTGGAGGGAGGGGGGGAGGCAAACTAGGTGCGCTCGCGTCATATCTGACGTCCTACCCCTCCCTCCCATCCCTTACCATGGCGCTGATTTTCTCTATCCGCGGACGCGTGTCGTAGCGGACCTGTGGCTCCGCGCGCGCGGGAGGAAAGGTGTCCTTTTCGGGCCCTGAAGGCCCCCTTGGGGGCCCGAAAGGGCCCCAGCAGGGGCCCTGCAGGGCTCCTTTTCTGTGCCCCTCGCTGCCCCCCCCCCACCTGAGCGACGATCAAAAACGGTCCTTCGTGAGATGACACGGCGACCTGACGCGGCGGCTTAGGCGGGCCGCTGGCGCGCCACGCCACATCGGAAGCGAAGGCGCTTACGCGCGACCTTACGCGGGCAGCTCACGCGCCAGTGTCGGCGCAGGCGACGCCGTTTTTCTGTGTCGCTCAGATAGAAGGGCGATGCAGTCGGACATCATCCAAGAACATGGGACCCTCTGTCGGCCAAAACACACATACCATCCGAGGGTACCCCCCAGGATGCTCAGGAACATCCAACAAACACGAAGAACATTAGGATATCCTCCCCGAACCGACCTTGATCTTGTACCTCGGTCACTGCAAGCTCGGCGCAGCGAGGGCTGCAGAAAAGAGGCCCCGTAGGGCCCCAGATGGGGCCCTACAGGAACAGAAGGGGGCCTTTCGGGCCCGAGAAGTGCACCTTTCTTCCCCTCCACGTATCGGCTCCCCATGAAGCCACACGCAGCGAGGATGTGATGTTCTTTCAATCCGGCGGTTTTTGCTGGAGTTTGGCCTGCAGGGCCCGTGATCGGGCCCGGGGACCATCCGAAGTGGATCTGGGACCATGCAAAACACCCTCTGGAGAAGTGGTCGGGACCTCTGGAGCCGCGGACTTAAAAGAATCCTGGCCCCCTCCAAGAGACCCCCAGGAAGCCCCAAGAGGCCCCCACGAGGCTTCCAAGCGGCCCCTAAGAGCTTCCCAAGAGGCCCACAAACTACCCCCAAGAGGCCCCCAAGAGCGCTCGTCGTCGTCGTCGTCGTCGTCGCCATTCAGGGTCGGCGGCACCGGCCGTAAGGCCTTCGCAATCCTATAAGCGGATGTCTGGGTGAAGGTGGCGAAGAGACGTGCACATCTCGTGCCCCTTTGGGGGCACCCTGAGGGCCCCTTTTATTCCACGGGGGAAGCGGGTCCCGAAGGAAACGGCTCCTGGACCCTGGGGCCTTCCCCCAGGACCAGCTCTTCATCCTGACTCGTTCTCGGACGGTCCTGGGGCCTGTGGGAGGCCACGAGGGGGGCCGACAATAGCGAAAAACCTTAGGACCCGTTTCCCTCAGGACCCGTTCCAAGACATGCGGCGTCCTCATTTTTTATATGCGGTCCCCAGAAATCCCGACCTTTTCCCTGGAACCGGTTCTCATCCTAAGTCGTTTGTTGACGGTCCTGGGGCCCGGCGAGGGCCCCCGGAGACCGAAAACGGCCAAAACCCTCCCGTCGTGATATTTTCACGACGCGGTCATGTCTGGGTGCACCGTCCTTCACCCTCCCATCTGATCGCCCCCCGTTGCGGCCACACCGAGGACAGAATGACACCCTTCAAGAACATGAGACCCTCCGCCAGCCAACGCACACAGAACGTTCGAGGGCACCCTCCCCAGGACGCACCAGAACATCCAACAGACAAGAAAAACGTAGGGTACACTCCCTGGACAGACCTCGATCTTATACCTCGGTCGCTGTGCAGGGGGGGCAGCGAGGGCTCGTAAATCGCCGAGGGCCCTGAGGTGCCCCAGACCTTCTATGGGGGTCCCTGGCGGCACTCGGGGGATGAGACAAGTTCAAGATTTCTGTGGTGCACCTGGTGGAATGATAAACATCAAAGTACGACAAGTTCGCGTCGTGTCGACCCCGGCGTTTGTTCCTGACACCGCGTGGATCGTTCAAACTTGAACGATCGGCCGTCCCATTAACGCCAGATCGTTCAACGGCGGGCCGATTCTGGGCCACGGGCGGCGTTCAACCTTAAACGAACGCGCTGGAGTCGCCGCCGGTCGACACGACGCGAACCTACCGTACCCCTAACCCTTTGGGTCTGGACCTGAGCTAGGAAAGCCAAAACAGAAGGGATAGAGAGTCGCTTCTGAAGATGCATCAGACCAGAGACCAGACCACCCAGATCTATGACCCCTAGTGCGAAGACGGGAACCTCAGTGAGACCACGTCCTCATCGTGTTATCACGGTCAAGGGTTCTTTTGTTGTCGATGATGGAAGGCCGACTTCTTAATGGATGTGCCTACTGGAAGGTCACTCACCTTCGCGGGTCCCGCGCCCGCGACGCGCAAAGGGCGGCAATCTTCGCGCCATCGCGCCACCTTCCAGTAGAAGGGCAACTCCCCAGCCTAGGCCGCGACAAGCGGTTATCTTCGCGCCCCCCCGCGGGTGACCTAGGGCACGCGAGCTCGGGCGACAGCGACAATCATGCGCCACTCCAGCCGCCATTTCGGGGAGGTTGGTAGGCGGCACTACGTAATCAACAGAATCAACAATGCGCTCTCCGAGTCAACTGGGATGAAGTCGAAACCGCCTGTATCATCTGTGTAAGTTTAGCACCGCCAGCCGAATCCCCGACTTTATAGGGGCCCTCGACTGGACATAAAACTGTGGGCCCAGCTCGGAGACGTAAGATGGAAGGGCGTCAATCCTAGATGAGGGTGCGTCCGACTAGCACACCGCGGGTATATCTTTCTTTTTGTTTCCTGACATGAACCTCGACGCGAATTGAACCCAGAACTTTACCTGGAATGAACACCTGCAACAGATTCGTCGCCGACACGTGATATTCCTGCGCGGGCCCCTCCAAGCAGACCATCCAGATTTTCCATCAACATCTTCCTAAAGGATACGTGAATCAAGATCGCACAAAAGCATGCAACCAACGGCATCGCAAGGCCGCCTGGGAGGAAGCCATCCATGCCCCAATGGCCACCGTGTAGGTCACCATACATGCACGCAAGTGCCCGCTCGACCCCCCACGCATAAAGTACAGCCCTAGTGACCGTGAACACTACAAGCCCTGCCATAACAAATCTCCCCCCGGCTGTCCAGAACACTTCCATCCGTTTCATTTCTACAGTGTCACCACCTGCTTGGTCGATCAAATACACAATGTAGGCGTATGTGATAATTGTGAAAAGGATGGCCAAACACAAGCATTCAAAAGACCAATACTGAAAATTGATTGCCAAAACTTTGTCAGGCTATTCGGCATCGTCGGAGCATTCCAATACTGACTGAAAAGTCCCAGCGAGACAGGATAGCAAAAGCCCTTGTACCAATGCCAGCGCCATCATGAGCTTGTCGACATCTTCGAAACTCGGCACCTTGTCTGTCCCGAGCAACGGTCCGAGAACGGGAACACCGTAAACAAATAACTTTCTCATCTCAGTGTCGGAAAACAGCTTGATGCTGTGATGAAATCAGCGCGGTCCCTGCTGGAACTTGTCGGGCAGACTTGACTTGAGCCAAAATGGCTACGGAGCACACCGCGGGTATATCTTGGTTTTGTTTTCTGGGTTGTTCACGTTGTCGGGGGGCGCGAGTGCCAACAACAAAAACTGCATCAGACACGGTCGAAATTCTGCAAGCATTTCGGGGAGCCTGCCTTTTTTGGATTCGGGCAAGTTTACTTGCATGGAAGGGGGGGCCTGAGCCTGAAGCAAGCCGAAAACAGCTTGACGTGCGAAAACCACGCAAGTCGAATGGCACTTGCACGCTCGTGTTCGAGTGAAGAGGGGCGAGGGGGGAGAAGGGAAGGGGGGGAGGGGGGGACGAACGCCATGCAAGTAAACTTGCCGAATCTACAGAAAAACAGGCTCAAACTCTACAAGAATTTCTGGGATCGGAGCCAGACCCTCCTCCCAGGCGCGCGGAAAGCACGCCAGGGAGGCGGCGCCGGGGGCGCCGCCACAGGGAGGACCATCGCCTGATCGAGCAATCCGCGCGGAACTCCAAAAACTCATTTTTATGCTTCTGTCTTTCAGGGTCGGCCAAGAGGGGGGCGTCCAAGAGGGGGGGGCGCAAATCATGGCCGGCGGCATGTGCGCGGCCCAGGAGGGCCAGGGACGCAACGAAATAAGAAGAGGCCGACGGTGACGAAAATGAAGAGGCCCGAGCTCTATAACACAGCTGTGCAAGACAATGAATTTGTCAGGTTCCTGCGCGCAAGGAGGAGGAGGAGGAGGAGGGAGGAGGAGGAGGAGGAGAAGGAGGAGGAGGAGAAGGAGGAGGAGGAGGAGGCGGAGAGGGAGGGCTATATGGACAGGCAGGGGACCTGGCCCAGGATCCTCCTCACAGGGTCCTCCTCCCCCTCTCCGCCCTCTCCTCCTCCCCCTCCCTCCTCCTCCTCCTCCTCCTCCTCCTCCTCCTCCTCCTCCTCCTCCTCCTCCTCCTCCTCTCCTCCTCCTCCTCCTCCTCCTCCTCCTCCCTCCTCCTCCTCCTCCTCCTCCTCCTCCTCCTCCTCCTCCTCCTCCTCCTCCTCCTAGGTGGCTTGGCACCGTGGCCCCCCCCCCCACGCCCCCCCGCAGCCGTTTTGCCTGCGGGCGGGCGCCGCGGGGCCCGCGCCATTGCCCCCGCGCCGGCTGCCCGCTGCTTGCGGGCGCCTGCAATCGTGGCGTCGAGAGACCGCTCGCGCAGCCCTGCGTGGCATCGGCGGGCTCGCCGCCTGAGATCTCGTGCGAGGTTCGCGCTGCGGCTGGCCGCGGCCCGCACCAGGCTGGCTGGGCATCACGGCGACCGAGGGAGCAGCCTTGGCATGGCCCAGCAGTTGCCCAAGCAAGGTGCCGCCCCGCCCCAGCAGCAGAACTGGCCATGTGCGGCATCGAGGCTCTGCGGGTTCCGCAACAACTTCCCCAGCCGTGACACGTGCTGGAAGTGCGGCAGAGACCGCCTTGGGCGCACGGTCCGTGAGTCGCCCGCCTCCTCGGAGCAGGGCGCGAGGTCGACCTCCGCGGGCCGCCGCCGCCGCTCTGGCCCCCCCCCTCGTGCTCGTGGTGGTCCTCCAGATGGCGCTGCTCATGGAGAACCTGCTGGGCCCGCAGTCGTGCGCGCCAGGCAAGGGTTGGCCGCTCTTCAGAAGCTCGGCTACGCCGAGGAGCACCCGCTCGTCCAGGCAGCTCGACAGGAGCTCGCCGCCCTGGAGGCGGAGGAGCGCCGTGCTCAGCCTCCCGAGCAGCTCCTGGTCTCCCTCCAGCAGCGCGTGGGAAAGGCACGTGCTCGGGCCTCCCAGCTGGCGGACGACCTCGCGGTGGCCCTTGCGAAGGTCGACGACCTCCGCAGGCAGCAGGGCGTGGCCGACTCGGAGGTCAAGAACCTGGAGGTCGAGGTCCAGGCTGCTCAGCAGGCCGCGGCGGCCTCGGCGGCGAGCTCCAGCGGCGTGGACTTGGCAGCCCTCGCCTCCACGCTGGTCGGCCTTCAGTCCACGCTCGCCACTGCCCCCGCGCGCGTCGCCAGCGGCCAGGGCATCCATGTCCTGGAGGCGATCGGGCAGCAGGTTGCAGCGCTTGGCACAGCGTTCCCTGCCGCCTCGGCCCTCACGCCCCCAGGAGCCGCAGCTGCCCCCGCCGCCGTTGGAGCAGGACCCCCAGCAGGCTCCTCGCCTGCAGCCGCAGCTCCCCCCGCGGCCGCGCTGCCGCCAGGAGCTGCATACGCGTTTCGCGCAGGCGGGGGAACCGCCGCTGCCGCCTGGGAAGACGCAGGCGAGGCCGACATGGAAGGCTAGATGCCGTGGGCGTCGAGGCCGCGCCCGTGTACAGGCCTCCTTCGTCACATGCAACGGTTCTTCCTGGACTTCGTGCAGGGAGTTTTTGGCCCACTGCGATCCTGGCATCCAGGTTGTGGCGGCTCAGGAGCTGCGCATCGATGGTGACGACCGTCGGCGTGCTGAAGGCTGGGCGGCTCGACCGGGGTGGCATGCTATTATTTCATCGTGCCGACGTCTGGAGTCGGGGCGGCCTTCTGCTGGAGTGGGTCTCTTCGTTCGGCGTCACATCAGCGTGACGGAGCTGCCTGGGTTGAAAGGCTTTGACCTGATTCCGAGTTTCTGTGTGGCGTGTCATGCGGATTTTGGTATCAGAGGTGGTCTTGTGCTGTTGTCATGCTACTTTGAAGTTGGGCGATGGAGCGACGTGAATGCGATGAGGCTCTATGACATCGCTACAACGCTGCGGGGTTGGAACAGGCCGTTTCTGATGGCGGGCGATTTCAACTGTGATCCGAAGCATATTGGGGAGTGTGGTTTCTTAGACTTCATCCCTGCTGCAGTGGTCGCGAGGCCCCCTGCTCCTGCAAGGCAGCTCCCTGTGGGCACGTGCCGCAGCGCCCAGGGTGCCTACTCGACCATTGACTACTGGCTGGCCAGCTTGTCCATTGCGAGCTCGCTGGCGCAGCCTGTGCCTGTGGACGGACGGCCTGCATCGCCGCATTTCCCGATGGTGACGTCCCTCGACGCGCGGGCCAAGGCGGTCAAGTTCCTCGTCCTGCGGGCGCCGAAGGCTTTTCCGAAGGCGGCCCCGACCGAGGACGTCACGCCTGTGCTGGCGGATCGCACCCGCGAACTCATCGAGGAGGATGCGGTACTTGGAGGTGATGCGACTCCTGTTCAGGCTCAGGCGCGGCTGGACCACCTGTACGCTGAGTTTATGAACATCGTGGAGGAGGAGTTGCTGGTGCGTTATGGTGTCCCTGCGAGCGACGCTCCTCGCTACTGCGGTCGTGCTGATAAGGTGGCCCACAGGTGGCGCCAAGCTGGAGGAGCGCCAGCAGCTGCGAGACCTGCCGCCCCTCCTGACGCTCGGCGTGCTCGGCGCCTGGCCCAAGCTGCTGACGATGCGCTACGTGCAAGGCTGCAGCCCTTGGATTTACTTCGGCGCTTGGACAGACTCGTCTCTCTGGGCGCCGAAAGGTCTTTTCGCTCGCTTGAGTGCCAGCACGTGGTGGCCACGCTGCGGGGCATCTTGCCGCTGGCACGGGAGGTCGTGGAGGCGTCCCCCGACGCTTTCCAGGTGCTGCTGGGTCGAGCGGCCCTGTTGCAGTCAGGAGACCACGTTGGGTTGCCCACTACTGGTCTCATGGGAGGTGATCTCCCTGGCATTCAGCGCCTGCTGATGGAGTCGGTCTATTTTGTCATTGGTTGGCTTCGCTCTTTCGCTGACGACCTGGAGCAGGCGGCGATGGCCGAGCGCAGGCGAGAGTTCGCACGGTGGGCCGCCAACTGTCGTGAGTCTCGCATCAAGCCGCTGTTCAGCTTCACGAAGCCGTCTGGTGTTCGGCATTCCCAAGGGGTTCGGCATGCGAAGCCATCTACCTTGGCTCAGGATGTTGCGGATGATCAAATGGATGGTTGGTCTCGCATTTGGAATGCACGCTCTGCGTCAGTGATCCCCACCCGTGATCAGGTGCATGGGGCTGCTGCTGGACCCGATGAATATGCGGTGAGGCACCTCGCGGATTTCCCTGACACGGCGCAGCTCTTTGATGATATTCGACGCCTGCCGCGCGCTTCTCTGCCTGTGCCCAAGATTGGCCAACTGCGCGCGGCGGCAAAGTCCTTCAAGTGGCACACTGGGCAAGGTGCTGACCGGCTGGCGCCTCGCTCCCTCAGCCTGCTCGCGGACGAGACCCTCTCACTGCTCATCTATGTGCTCTGGCTGGCGGAGCACTGGGAGCGTTGGCCCACGCAGCTGGCCGCCGTCCACATTGTGCTCTTGGCGAAGCCCAAAGGTGGATGGCGGCCCATCGCGCTCTTGCAGGCGACTTACCGTGTGTGGTCGCAGGTCCGCAGCAGGCAGCTGCGGGTCTGGCTGCTGGAGCACGACAGGCCGTTTTTCGCCCTGGCCTCTGGCAAGACCACTCTGGACGTGGCCTCGCGGGCCCTGGTGAGGGCTGAAGCTGCACTGGCGGTGGAGCAAGGTGTCGTGACGGCCATTGTTGATGTCGAGAAGTGCTTCGACCGCATTTGTTGGCGGAGGCTTATCTCGGCGGCGGCCAAGCACGCATTTCCGCGTCAGCTGCTTTCTTGTGCGCTGAGCATGTATCGTGCGCCTCGCAGACTCGTGTAGCAGCAGGCTTCGTCATATGCCGTTACGGTGTCTCAGGGCGTCCTTCCAGGGTGCAAGTTTGCCATGGCTTTTGCGCAGCTACTGATGCTCGCGTCAATGGATGATTTCGTCAGCACGGTCGGTCTCGGCATTCCTGCTCAGATGGGTTTTTCTTTCTCGTTGGACATCTTCGCTGACGATTTAACTCTGCAAGTGGTGGCCAGACGGACGGATGCGTGCAGGATCGCCACCGATGCGGTGGCTTTGCTCTGTGACACCCTGCAGGATCTCGGCCCCCCCGTGGCGAAGTCAAAGGCTTTCCTCGCCGCGTCTGATGACTCCGCAGCCCCCGCTGCGGCTCGTCTTCTGCGGAGATACGGTTTTCAGGCCAGGCCCTGGTTGCAGGTCTTGGGCCTCGAGGCGGCCGCTGGCAAGAGCGCTCGTGCCCGAGTGCTTCGGGGTCGCGTCGGGCGCGTATTGAAGCGGGCAAGGCACTTCAAGAGGCTGAGCCACCTTGGAGCGAAGTTCAGACAGGTTCCCAAAGCAGCAGCTGGCCCCGCTATTACCTACGGCTTGGGCATTCTGGGCGCCGGGCCGCACCTGATCAAGCGCGCGACTTCCCTGGCGAAGCTGGGCTGGCAAGCCATTCCCTCAGGGGCGTCGCACTGGATTGCATCGAGGTTGGAAGGGGGCTTTGAGTCTCAACCAGCGACTTTGGCCATTGTTGGACCTGTTTTCAACTGGGCTTTGTTGATTCAGTCGGGGGATGTTGACCATTTTACGCTGCAGACGGCATGGCGCTCTCAATACTGGAAGGTGGCCTCGGTTGACTGGCAGGAGAGCTGGAAGCTAGTGGCTGGCCCAGCTGGTGCTTTTGCGCGGCCTGTGATTTTCTTGGGCTGGACAGTCTCCTCAGCGTTTCGAGTCCGTACTCGTGCTGGTATTACTATGGACTTACGCGAGGTGGCCCCGTCAGGGGTCAAGTGGCTGGCGCTCAAGGACTATGAGATCGTAGGCTGGTACCAATGGGCTGCCAGGCCTGAGGTGATGCCTGAACTTGATGGCCCGTCTCACAAGGACCCCGCTGGTGCATGGTTGAGTCCCATACGTGCGTTGCTTTGCCCTGGTCCCAAGGCCAAGCGTTGGGCATTGGATCCGCTGGCTCGGGCTGCGTTACGCACTGCGGTCGTGGGTGGCCATTTCACGCAGAAGCGCTTGCACCGACACGCTTACGCTCACTGCCCTGAATGCAGGAACTGTCCTGGTGTCGAAGGTACCGCCCACCACAGGTATTGGCAATGCCGCGTGTTTGACGGCATTCGGGAGCATGCGGTGTCGGAGGCCACCCTGGACGCGGCAAGGAGGGCACCACCTGGTGATTTGCTCTACTCGCGTGGGCTTTACCCCAACTCCTTTCTTCCTGCCTTGCCGCCCAGGAACGACTCAGGTGTTTGGTGTTATGATCGTGGAACTCGGGCCCATGGACATTTTGTCGTCACGGGCTCGGTGTTCACTGACGGGTCGTGCAGGAAGTTGCTCCACTGGGACGCTGCTGACCGTGCGGGCTGGGGCTTCGTGGTTGTTGGGGATGCTTGTTACCACGGAGCGGTATTTGGGCCGCTGCCTGGCCATCGCCAGACGTCCGCTCGTGGTGAGTTGTTCGCAGTGATTCAGGTGCTGTCCGTCGGTGTGGCCCCGCCCCATATCTTCACGGACGACATGCCTTTGCTTGAGGGGCTGGCGCGTGGCAAGCGCTGGTGTCTAAATCCGAGGCGTGAGAATGTGGATCTTTGGCGTCGCCTATTTCACCAGTTGGAGGACCATGGTGGTTTTTTCCATGTCTGGAGACCTGGAGAGTCCGATTCGGTTTTCGTACGTCAAGGGCCACTCCAGGGAGGACTCATGGCATCGCCGCTGCAACGATCTGGCAGATCAAGCGGCTAAGAGGGGTCGGCAGCTGCACGACCTTCCCCAGGCCATTGTCAAGAGCTACACCGACTCGCTCTGCACGCTCAGATCGGTCGCGACCTGGATTGCAAACTCGTCCAGGATGATTTTCGAATGCACCGTGGCACCCGACCGCGTGGACGTCCCACTGAGGCGCGACATGGAGCTGCGCGGCCGCTGGGCGCAGCTGACCGCGGCTGGCGCTGCAGGCAGCGGCGCTGGGCGCGGGCGCCGCGGTGCGGGTTCACCCGCAGGCGGGCAGGCCTGCCCTCCTCAGCTCCTGCATCGAGTGAGGTTGAGGGGTAAGAAGTACAGTTGTGATCGTTGCTCCGCTTACGCGGTTACGCCGAAAGGTGCTGCGAGGCTTAGGAAGGGTCTTTGTAGGGTCGCGGAGGCGGCGGCCCTCTGGGGCCTCGAGGGTGTTTCGCCTGAGCCTTCCTCGACTGCGGCCCTTGCTGGGCCGAAGGGCCCTGGCGGGCCGAGCGGGAGCGTCTCGGGCCCCCCCTCTGAGGCTCGCCCTTCCTTGGAGCTTCGAAGCGTCGAAGCCTCAAGTGGACCAGAGAGGTCGCCGCCCATCGCGACCGAGGGTCTTGAGCGGTCCCTGGCCTTTAAGCGGGTGAGGTTTCAGGTGGATGGTGGGGGTGAGGATCAGTTGGATGCTGAGCTGGGGGAGGCGTGTCGGCGCGCCAAAGAGGCACGCTCCCTGGCCCCGCATGAGCCCCCCCCTCCGCCACCCCCCCCCGCTCCTGCCAGGACGGTGAGGGACCGCAGGGCGGGTGGGCCCCTGGAGGGCCCGCGTCCGAAGGCGCCTCGGACGGGGGCGTCGCCCTCCGTGTCTGGCGTTGTCGGGCCTGCGGGCTCTGGCGTGCTTGTGGGGCCCCCGCCCTGCAAGCGCCCTCGGACCTCTGGAGGTCCTGGTGCGCCTTCCTGGGTTGCGCGTGATGCCGCCCGCCCTGAGGTCCCTCTCCCCGCTCATGGCCCTGTGGGGCCCTGTAGTGCTAGAGGGCATCATATTAGTCTTGCTGGCGAGACCCTTGCATTCTGCCACCGCTGCGGCGCCAGGGCCCAGCCGTCGGCCCCTCGTTCCCGTTTGTGGGGCCAGTGTGAGGGTTTTGCATCCAGCAAGGACGCCACATATTTAAAGCGCCTTGAGGCGGGTAAAGATCCCCTTTCGGGCGAGTGGCGGGGCGAGCCCCGCCCCCTCTTCCCCACAGACGATGCCTGCTTTTGGCTTCGTCTGCGGTAGCCTGAGGCTGCGCCTCGGGCTGTCCTCCGTCTAATCGTCGGGTTGCGCGCCCTCGGCCTTTGTCTTTCTCTTTCTCCCCTCTCTGTCGCTCTGCGCACTCGTTCGGTCTGGCCGTACCGCCTCCGCCTCCTCCTCCTCCTCCTCCTCCTCCTCCTCCTCCTCCTCCTCCTCCTCCCTCCTCCCTCCTCCTCCTCCTCCTCCTCCCCATTCATCCTCTGCCTCCTCCTCCTCCTCCTCCTCCTCCTCCTCCTCCTCCTCCTCCTCCTCCTGCTCCTCCTCCCCCTCCTCCTCCTCCTATTTCCTCCTCCTCCTCCTCTCCTCCTCCTCCTCCTCCCCTCCTCCTCCTCCTCTCCTCCTCCTCCTCCTCCTCCTCCTCCTCCTCCTCCTCCTCCTCCTCCTCCTCCTCCTCCTCCTCCTCCTCCCATTCATCCTCTGCCTCCTCCTCCTCCTCCTCCTCCTCCTCCTCCTCTCCTCCCCTCCTGCTCCTCCTCCCCCCTCCTCCTCCTCCTATTCCTCCGACTCCTCCGCCTCCTCCTCCTCCTCCTCCTCCTCCTCCTACCTCCTCCTCCTCCTCCTCCTCCTCCTCCTCCTCCCGTCCTCCTCCTCCTCCTCCTCCCCCCATTCTCCTCTCCTCCTCCTCCTCTCCTCCTCCTCCTCCTCCTCCTCCTCTCCTCCTCCCTGCTCCTCCTCCCCTCTCCTCCTCCTATCCTCTCCTCCTCCTCCTCCTCCTCCTCCTCCTCCTCCTCCCTCCTCCTCCTCCTCCTCCTCCTCCTCCTCCTCCTCCTCCCATTCATCCTCTGCTCCTCCTCCTCCTCCTCCTCCTCCTCCTCCTCTCCTCCTCCTCCTCCTCCTCCTGCTCCTCCTCCCACTCCTCCTCCTCCTATTCCTCCTCCTCCTCCTCCTCCTCCTCCTCCTCCTCCTCCTCCTCCTCTTCATCCTCCTTTCCCCTCCTCCTCATCCTCCAGGAACTTCGAGGTCCCCGCGCAGTCCGTCACCACACGGCATTGGAATGGACACCAGAAAAGGGTACGGACCCAAGAATGAGCACAGTGGTTGCCAGTCCACAAGAAACCTTCCACAAGAAATCCAACCCTGAGATCCCAGGACGTCCGTTGATTTTCGGTGTTGGAACGTCACGCTTTCCACCGCAAAACCCTCGAAACCCAAGAAAACCAGGGCACCCTGGAGGCAAGCAGGGTGGTTCTTGGCATGGGCCCCCACTGTACGGACCTAAGAATGAGTACGATGCCCAACGCCAAATGTTGTCCAAAACCGACAGCGGCCGCTGTGGGGCAGCCAGCCCTCTGCTTCGGATGGACGAGTCCGCGGCGACACCGGCAGCGAGTGCTGATCAGAATGGGCAGGAAGTGCTGTCGGTATTCGTGCTCATTCTTCCTGTACTCATCTTGATCGTACCGATTTGGGGCCCCCACGCGGTACCCCCTTCTGGGGAGACCAGGAGGTAACGATACCATTACTCCCCGGACCCGTCCCAGGGTGCGTTCTGACCAGAATCTCGAAGAGTATCTAACGGTGGCGACGAGGGCCTCCGAGACGGCCCAAAAAAAGGGAAAAAGGGGGACGGGTAGAGGCATGGGTACCTTTTTTGAGCAGGGACCGACCGTCCAAGCATGGACCGACTGTCCCAGCAACCCCAAAATGTTCTAAGAACAAAAACAATGTTCTTAGAGCATAAGCACGATGTACCATCACAAAACAATATCGGCCAGAAATGTTCTAAGAAGATTTCGTGCAGACCACAAGAGAATATTATAACGTTTTTGGGTGGGCCTACAGGCAAGCCAAAACGCTTCGCAACTGCTCGATCCTCTGACCTACGGCCCCCAGGCCGGCAGAGACGGGGGAGGGGCGCCCCGAGAGCCTCCTCCAGCCAGAGCTGCCCGCTCTCCAGCCTCTGCTCGCGAGCCTCAACGCGGGGGAGGCGGGGAGTCCCTGGCGATCGACCTCTCTTCGGCTGGCATGGGAAGAGAGCGACGCCAGAATACTTCGGTGGCAGCTCGTGGTGGCCTCCCAGATGGGGTCCAAGTAGATGGGGTTGGAAGATCGCGCCGCATTAGCGATGCATCAGCGATACCTCGCCGATGCACCGGCGGCGATGCATCGGCGACGTCGACGAAGCATCGGCGCCATCGGCGTGGAAAAAATCGGGTTCCACATCGAGCCGCATCGCCGATGCATCGGCGATGCGGCGCGGTCCTCCTTCCCCATCTAGTCCGCCCCCATCTAAGAGGCCTAGAGACTCGTGCGGGCCTCCGGAACCATCTTGGTGGCTCTTGTGAACCGACGCGGGTTGACGCTAATCGACGCAAACCTCCATCACACTGACGCCACATCGACGCACCATCGGCGTCTTATCATCGATAACCAGACGCTGGAACACGCTGGCGCACTCGAACGACGGAAGCACGAGGACACCCAAGGCCGCCATGCATGATTTGCGATCGAACTGCGCTGCCCTGGCTAAATGTACTGCGCCTTGCGCCGTCGTCTGGTCGGAACGCATGAAGAGCGACCCCCGACCACCACATGAGGAACTTTGGGCCAAGGAGACGGCAATGGCCTCGCCTACGGGGCGCCTACACTTACGCACACACTCGCCAGAATTGCGCATCGCTGACATCTAAGATCAAGAGCTGTGGGGGCTGGGGTAGGAGGAGGAGGAGGAGGAGGAGGAGGAGGAGGAGGAGGGAGGAGAATGGAGGAGGAGGAGGACATATAGATCAACAGCTGTGGGGGCCGGGGTCGGTTTCCCACTGCTCACTGTCAGCCTGCGTCGCGCTCGGCTCGTCGTCGCCCGAGGCCTGCGCGGGGCCCGCCTGCGGACCCCGGGGCCGTCAGAGCTCGGGCCTGCGCGGGGGATTTGGATTGTCTGCTCGTTGAGGCAACTAGCCTGTCGAGTTACGGTGGCGCTGCGGCTAGCGATGCAACTGAAATAGCGAGATCGCACGGGCACCTAAGGATTGCAGTATACAGTACCAGTACACCAGACCCACACCCCAGGATACAGTGTACAGGATTGCGCGGGGGAGACGAGGAGGCCGCGGGTCGATCTCCGCCTGGCAGGACGGAGGCAACTGTTGAAGGGGCCCAGGGGCACACAAATAAGCACGCACAGGTCCCAAAGTTCCCCATTGACTTCTCTCATGGCTTCTGGACATTCGTCTTCCTTCCCACTTCTTCGCACAAGTTCCAGTCTTTGCTGTTTCCGGGGGGTCGACGATTCATTGTCGGTGTGTGTGTGTGTGCGTGGGATTGCGTGTGTGCGTGAGCGTGGGCGTGAGCGTCAGCGCGTGCGTGTGCGTGTGCGTGTGCGTGTGCGTGTGCGTGTGCGTGTGCGTGTGCGTGCGCGTGCGCGTGCGCGTGTGCGTGTGCGTGTGCGTGCGCGTGCGCGTGCGCGTGCGCGAGTGCGCGTGCGCGTGTGCGTGTGCGCGTGCGCGTGCGCGTGCGCGTGCGCGTGCGCGTGCGCGTGCGCGTGCGCGTGCGCATGCGCGTGTGCGTGTGCGTGTGCGTGTGCGCGTGCGTGTGCGCGTGTGCGCGTGTGCGTGTGTGCGCGTGTGCGCGTGTGCGCGTGTGCGCGTGTGCGCGTGTGCTCGTGTGCGCGTGTGCGCGTGTGCGCGTGTGCGGGTGCGGGTGCGCGTGCGCGTGCGCGTGCGCGTGCGCGTGCGCGTGCGCGTGCGCGTGCGCGTGCGCGTGCGCGTGCGTGTGCGTGTGCGTGTGCGTGTGCGTGTGCGTGTGCGTGTGCGTGTGCGTGTGCGTGTGCGTGTGCGTGTGGGTGCGCGTGTGCGCGTGCCCGTGCGCGTGAACGTGCGTGTGCGTGCGCGTGCGCGTGTGCGTGCGCGTACGCGTGCGCGTGCGCGTGTGCGTGCGAGTGCGCTTGCGTGCGCGTGTGCGTGTGCATGTGCGGTGGGGTGCGCGCGTGCGTGCGCGTGTGCGTGTGTGCGTGCGCGTGCCCGTGTGCGTGTGCGTGTGCGTGTGCGTGCGCGTGCGTGCGCGTGCGCGTGCGCGTGCGCGTGCGCGTGCGCGTGCGCGTGCGTGTGCGTGTGCGTGTGCGTGTGCGTGTGCGTGTGCGTGTGCGTGTGCGTGTGCTTGTGCGTGTGCGTGTGCGTGTGCGTGTGCGTGTGCGTGTGCGTGTGCGTGTGCGTGTGCGTGTGCGTGTGCGTGTGCGTGTGCGTGTGCGTGTGCGTGTGCGTGTGCGCGTGCGCGTGCGCGTGCGCGAGCGCGTGCGCGTGCGCGTGCGCGTGCGCGTGCGCGTGCGCGTGCGCGTGCGCGTGCGCGTGCGCGTGCGCGTGCGCGTGCGCGTGCGCGTGCGCGTGCGCGTGCGCGTGCGCGTGCGCGTGCGCGTGCGCGTGCGCGTGCGATGCGCGTGCGTGCGTGAGTGCGCGTGCGCGTGCGCGTGCGCGTGCGCGTGCGTGCGCGTGTGCCTGTGCGTGTGCGTGTGCGTGTGCGTGGGCGTGCGTGTGCGTGTGCGTGTGCGTGTGCGTCGTGTGCGTGTGCGTGTGCGTGTGCGTGTGCGTGTGCGTGTGCGTGTGCGTGTGCGTGTGCGTGTGCGTGTGCGTGTGCGTGTGCGTGTGCGTGTGCGTGTGCGTGTGCGTGTGCGTGTGCGTGTGCGTGTGCGTGTGCGTGTGCGTGTGCGTGTGCGTGT
>CAUYUJ010000031.1:48427-78427 GCA_963575745.1 Prorocentrum cordatum | reverse complement strand
CGCAACAAGCAGAATCTTCACCACGGATTCTCACTTCAGCCAAACACACAGGGACAATGAATGACCGTTCGGCTGCCTCACTCTGATGAATACTACTCTCCTCTCTCCCCTGACTCTGTCTGGAAAATGTTCGTCCCCCCTCCGCGTATTGAATTTACACACAAGATTCCGGCCAATTGGTCTGATATGTGTTTTTTTACACATCCTTTTCGTTATGGTCCTTGGATATGCTGCTCCCGCTACAACGCTGGCCTCATGTTCGGGCTTCCGATCGTTCATAATTGTACTCCCGCTGCAGCGCTGGCCTCATGTCCGCTTCTGCTCGTTCCGAATCGTGTTCCCGCGGCAGCGCTGGCCTCACTTTCGCGCTTCTGCTCGTTCCGAATCGTGCTCCCGCTGCAGGGCTGGCCTCATTTCCGATACCATGCCATGGTATGCAATGCAAAGCTATGGTTTATGGTATGTTCCGCTGTGCGATACCATTCCTTAAGCTGCAATATGATATGATGTGCAGTGCTTGACTACGCAATGCCACGCCATGCCATGGCATGCTACGCGTTGATCTTCAACGCCAAGTTATGCCATCTAATGCTACGCCATGCTAGGACATCCGACTGCGCGAATGGAGAGGAGATCTACGACATGGCAAGGGATGGTAAGGGATGGGAGGAAGGGGTAGGACGTCAGACAAGGCGCTTGCGCACAAAGCTTGCCCTACCCCCCTCTCAGGAGAGCCCAAAATCGAATCGACAAGTCGGATCGGCAATCGACACGAATCGTATGGGCGGAAATCGGCAGCCGAGTCGGGAAAAGTCGCATCGGCGGAAATCGGCAGGCCAGTATGCGTCCCTTGAAAGATCGGAACCCAAATCGGAATCCCAGGTCCAATCGAATCGGAATCGGAATCCATCGAAATCGGATCGAATCGAATCGGGGGAATCGCAACGAGCCCTGGATCCCCTTCTGCGCGCCGCCGAGAGAAACAAACACACACACACACACACACACACTGCGAGGACGACGCGAGACTGCCGTGCCAGGCCGGCGCGCCCAACCCCCGCGAGGGCAGTCGGGCAGGGCGCGGCGCTCTCGGCCGAGGGGCAACCGTGAGAAGGGGACCGGCATACGTACAGTGGAGGCTACTTTACTGTAGCGGAAATCCCCGACGAGGTCGTCAAAAAAATGACGAGGCCGAGCCTGCATTTTGACGAGGCCTCCCGCTGCAGACGTCCCACGAAGCTCCTACTCGTCAAGATCCGAGTCGCGGTCGTCAAAAATCGATGGCGAACCCGAGTCCTGGCAAACCCGGGTCTTGCGCTCCCCCGAACAGTGGAGGCCCATGCCAATAAACACCCTGCTCGCCTCCAGGGTGCCCTGAGGCCGGGGGGTCCGAGCAGATGGGGTCGGAGGTCCGCGCCGCATCGCCGATGCATCGGCAAGGCGGCTCGATGTGGAGCCTGATCTCCTCCACGCCGGCTGCGCCGATGCATCGCCGACGTCGCTGGTGCATCGCCGATGAATCGCCAATGCTGCGCGATCCCCCGACCCCATGTACTCCGACCCCATCATGGAGGCCTCTACAGTGGGGGCCCATGCCAAAAAACACCCGGTAAAACCCAAAGGAAAGCCCTGGGTTTCTTGGGCTTCGATGGTTTTGCTGTCGAAGGCGTGAAGTTCCCACATCAAAAATATCAACGTGCGTCCCGGGGTCTCAGGGTTGTTGGGTCTCTTGTGGAAGGTTTCTTGTGGAGTGGCCTCCACTGCAGGGGGGGAATTCGTTGGCAACTCCTGTGAGCCTCCCATAGCATCTTGTCCACCTGTACGAATCGACGCTAAAGACGGAATTCAGAGGGAATGCAAGACTCCCATGACTTCCTACCGAACGATAAGGAGGACTGGCATAGGGACGGGAACATCGGCCTGGAATCGGCGACACATCGCCGATAGAACGGCGGTAGGCCCCCGATAGCAAGTCCGCACGTTCCTGGGCAGGCTGGTGCTACTGGGCTCCTAGCAGCGATGAATGGGCGATCGGGGGGTCGATGCGGTCCCCCCTCAAGTGCCCCTGGTGGTCTTCGGGCCATAACTCGGCCCTCTGGCGGCCGTTCGGGGCGATCGGGGCACCTCCAGAACGCCCTCGGCGAGTCGCAGCTGCTGGAGGGCATGTCGAAGCTGCAAAGACTTCGAGAACCATCGAACAAAACCGAAAACCTCTAACCTCGAAAATGTTCGAAAACCTGTTACCTCCCAAGACATCCGGCGCTCCAATGTTTGTCGATGCGTGGACCGCTGAGGTCCGGACAACCTCCTCGGGGCCGGCTTTCCATCCTACGTCGTTCTTGCTTCTGTCCTGGAGCCAGCTGAGGGCCCCTGGAAACCAAAAATGTCCCAAATTATTAACGTTTTCTCATTCGGCGTTTCGACATTGAGCGGAAGGCGGGGGGGGAGGGGGGGGTCTGGCTCCGGGTCCGGCTCTGCACCTCTGCTTAGCGCGACTGTTTGCAACAGTGCATTCTACGGGGGGAACTCCACCCGATCGAAACAGGCGCCCAAAACAGCCTAGATCTACTCCAAGAACGTGCCCGAAAATGCCCTACAGTAGGGGCTCGATCACAAGAAACCTTCCACAAGAAACCCAACCCTGAAACCCCAGGGCGTCCAGTGATTTCCAGCGTGGGAACGTCACGCTTTCCACCGCAGAACCATTGAAACCCAAGAAACGAAAAAACCGTGGAGGCCAGCAGGATGTTTCTCGGCATGGGTTTCCTCTGTATGCCTGTCCCCAGGGGGGGGGCTGCGACGGCCCGCGCCGATCGGCAAAACAATGAGTAAGAGATAGCCGACAAAAAACAGAAAATGCCTGACAATGCCCTACACGCCACTCGGAAGAAGTGGGCCCATGGAGTAGGAAGGCGATGAAGTAGATTGGGCGTCCGCCCGCGCCCTGAAGAGGAGGCAAGAGGGACAACCGCTCGACTCTTGAGGCAGGAAGGCGCGCATAAAATAGATTGGGACCAAGATCTCCCTAAATACCTACTTTCAACGACTGGCGTGTATGCGTATCCCCCCCCCCTTACTGGGCCACTGGAAACGACAGGGCTATTTTTTATCGGTTCCGTTTTGCCGTCTTTGCTGCCGGTTCCGACGCCGTTCCTGTTACCGGTTCCGTCGCCGTTTTTGCTACCGGTTCTGGCTCCGGTTCCAATCATCGAGCCGTCTTTTTGCAGTTTCCGGTCGCCGCTTTTGACTACCTACCAGACCACCCCAACCCAACCCGAAGACCCCAAGTTCGGGTTGGGGGGGGGTACGGGTTCCATATGTGTTTTTGTCAGTGTTCCCCGACCCCCCCCAACTGGAAATGGAGGGCAAATTGAGGCCTTCGGGTTGGGTTGGGGTGGTTTGGTGGGTGGTGAGCTTTTGCCCGCTCCCATTCTCTAGAGACACTTTTTCGGACACGGTGCAAAAAAGGTCCTGCCGTTCCTGGGGCACACGAAGCCCCCCCCTATCTCGGAGGCCTGCGCAAACATGGATTCGCGATCCATGGACTTGGCGCGCGGCCACCAGATCCTTGGATCGGGGGAGGTGCCCTCCCCAAAATGCGGCCCGTGCCGCCTCGCTCGGCGGCGGAAATCCGCGGTTTCTCATGAGAACGGGACCCGTCGCTAACCCACGCTCACTTACAGTCGGGGCGCTGACCTAAGGAACCTTAAATAAGGAACGAGGCCCCTTTTCTCCATAAGTTAACCTTCGATCTCCGGTCGAAAACATGAGGAATGCCCGAGGCAAGCTGCGAAACGCTTCAGGAACGCGGAGCCCCTCCCCAACGAGAAGGGCTCCTTCTTCAGGACCCCGATTGTAATCCATGTTTGCCATCTGTCGCTGCCCGCGGTCGGCCGCGGCGCGGCGCGGGCGCGGCGCGGGCGCGGGCGCGGTGAGCCCTCTCCGCCTCCGCCTGCAGCTCGGAGCGCTGCCGCTCCACCTCCGCGGCCTGGCGGCCCGCACGCGGCCGCGGCCGCGCTCCGCTCGCGACGGGGTCGGCCAAACCGGCGCTCCGAGCTCTTTTGGCGAAGGGGCCCCAGGGCACACAAATAAATACACACAAATCAAAGGATTCCCCATATTTTCTCATTTTTTCTGTGTTTTTGTCTTCCCCCCACTTCCCATATGTTTCCGTAGTGTCCTGGGAATCGACGATGAATTGTGTCTGTGTTTGTTTCCCTCCTGATTTGGTTGCGCGTTCGTGTCGCTTTCGTCGTCTGGAAGGGGCCCAGGGCCACACAAATAAATACACACAGCTCCAAAGAGTCCCAATATTTCTTCTGGATGCTCGTCTTCCCCTTTCACTTCGCATATGTTCTCATATCTTCTGGGGGATCGACGATACATTGTGCCTGTGTGTTTGTTTTCCCCCCGCCTGATTGTTGTTCGTTTCGTGCTCGTGTTCCCACAGTTTCCTGGGGAGCGACGGTTCATTGTGTCGGCGTGTTGTTGCTTTCCCCCCGCCTGATTGTTCGTTTCGTGCTCGCGTTCGTCTCGTTGTGTTTCGTTTCGCTGTCGCTCTCCGAGGCGCTGTGGGCTCCACCTTCAGCGAAGCCTGGCGGCCGCTCGCGCCGCGGCGCCTCCGCGCAGGGGGGGGTCGACCCAAACGCCGCTCCTTGCTCTTGTTCTCTTGCGTTTCTGCGGCGGGCGAGGGGGGGGGCGTGAGAAGGATGTATGGATCGGGAGAGGGACGGGGGACGAGGGTAGGGGTAGACCCTGCAGCAGGGGCCCGACCACGAGAAGCCTTCCACAAGAAACCCAACCCTGAGACCCCAGGACGTCCATGGATTTTTGGCGCGGGGACACAGCGCTCTCCACAGCAAAACCATCGAAATCCAAGAACCCCAGGGCACCTTGGAGGCAAGCAGGGTGTTTCTTGGCATGGGCCTCCACTGTATCGATCGCGAGAGGGAGGGGGGACGAAGGTAGACCCTACAGTATGGGGCCCGACCACAAGAAACCTTCCACCCGAAACCCATCCCTGAGACCCCTGGCTGGGGGGGGCTCTGTCTCTGACTCTGATCCTGCCTTGTTTCATGTCGTTGTCGCTTTGAAACACTGTGGAACGAAGACGCTCCGGCCGATGGCCCAAAAGAGCCTTCCGTGTTTTTCGTTATGTGTGCGTGTCGCGTTCGTTGTTTCGCTTCGAGCTCGTCTTCGTCTCATTGTTTCATGTCGTTGTCACTTTGAAACGCTGCGTAACGAAAGCGCTCCGGCCGATGGCCCATGAGAACGTTCTGTGGTTTTCGTTCCGTGTTCGTGTCGCGTTCGTTGTTTGGATTCGTGCTCGTTGTCGTTCCGTTCTTTCGTTTCGTTTTCGCTTTGAGGCGTTGTGGGACGCACACGGGCCAGCCCATGGCCCAGAAAGAGAGTTCCGGCGCAAATCCCCAAAGTCGTGATAAGCCAGTGGTGGGCCCCATAGATTGAAAGGAATACGAAAATGAAGAGAAAACCGATCCACGATATCGAATTGCCAAAGCAATGTTCGTTTTGGTCGACCCCTGCCTCCTCGTCCTCCATTCAACTGCTCTCCTCCTCCTCCTCCTTCTGAGAAGATCCACTCTAGAGATCCGAGGTTCCCCCAAAAAATGGAGCGTCCGGTGTTCAGTAATTTTGGGCCTCCGGGAGCCCTCAACGGGCCCTGGGACCGCCAACGAAAGACTCAGGATGAAATTGGCCGTAGGGCAATTGTTCAGGCCTCCAGGGGTAGAAGCATTGAGAAAGCTGGAGCTCCGGATGTCTGGGACTGGCCTGGTACGTCTGGCACGACACTGCCCTGGAAAAGCAATTCACCTCATGCAAATTGTTTTCGTCGCCCTCGGATCTTTATAACTTTGGTCTGCGGGCACAATCTTCGGGCCCTGGGTGAAAAACTTTCCCCAGGGAAGTCCCCCGACGATTCTTCGACACAACCTGCAAAAGTTGCACCACTTTTCCAGAGGCGGGTGCTCTCGTCCGCCTCCTCCTCCGCCTCCTCCTCCTCCTCTTCCTCCTCCTTCTCCTCCTTAGAGGATCCACCTTCTTCTGCCACTGCTACATCGGCTTATCTTGCTACACCGTCATCCCCATCCTCCATCCTTATGCTCCTCCTCCTCCTCCTCCTCCTCCTCCTCCTCCTCCTCCTCCTCCTCCTCCTCCTCCTCCTCCTCCATCCACCTCCTTGGCCTCATCCACCTCCTCCCTCTCCTCCTGCTCCATCCTCTCCCTCTCCTTCCCAGGCTTCCTGAGGAGAGGAGCTGAAGAGGAGGAGGGAGAGAAGGGTGCGGCCGCCTCCAGGTGGGGGCCTTAAGAGGGCCCCTTTTGGAGCTCGCAGGGGCCCAAAAACCGCCCTAGAGGGCCCATGTGAAGCTCTGTTCTGCATCCCCGATTTGGGGACACGCAAAACTACCGATATCGCTACTCCCCGGCCCTCTCCTGGGGTGCGGTCTGGCCAGAATTTCGAGGCGAAGCCAGCCGTGGCGACGAAGGCCTCCCAGGAGGCCCAAAGAGGCAGGAAAGACAAACGCGAACTAGATCGGCAGGAAAGGCAAACATAATATAAAAAGCGGAGTGCCCAGAACAGGCACAGAGTAGCAGAGCCCAGAGAAGACGCAGAGCAATTCTCCTCCTCATCCTCCTCCCCCTCCTGCGGTGTTGCCGACGCAGCGGCGACGGCGTGGCCAATCGAGCGGGGGGAACGACAGCGTGACCATCAGGACACTCTTAGGTGGCAGCGATGCAGTCGTTGCACGGCCTCATGATGAAGAGGTGGGGGAAAACTATAGGAGGAGACTGGCATGGCTCAGGAGGAGGGGGGGGGGGGGGGGGGGGGGAAATCCCGAGATGGAGTCGATAGCCCCCGATAGCGAATCCGACCGCTCCTGGACGGGGTGGCCTCATCAGGCCCCCTACTCTTGTGGATGCCATGGCAATGGACACACTAACAATCCTAGCATTGAATTGCAGATGTGTTTAAAATGTCGAAAACATGTTCTAAGCATGTTCAGAGCATGATTTGTTTTCACAGGTCTAAGACATGTTTAACACATCTATATACATCCGGTAATGATTTGGCAGCATGCTTCCTCTCCATTGATCGCCGTCCACAACCCTACCCGGCGTGCCCCCCTGAGCCTATCCCCCCGAAAGAGCTGCCCCTTGCGGCTTTCGGGCAGCAGCTCTCAGGCCTCTGGCGGCCGTCTTCGCGACAAGCCGGGCACCCGGGGGACGCCCTCGGCGAGGCGCGGCTGCTGGAAGGCATCCCGAGGCTGCAACCGCGGTGCCCCCGAGCCTGTGCCCACCCCCCCCACCCGCGTGGCCGCTGACGATGGCACGACGGTGCGACGCAGAGCCCCTCTTCGCCGGAGCAGCCTCCGGGCGTGCTTTGACGGGCGAAGAACGGTATAACATAAACTTTTTCGCCGTCGGGGACACCTGCTCCTGGGCGGCTGGAAAATTTATACCCCTACGGTGCCACCGTAAGGGTATAAGCTTTCCAGCCGCCCAGGGGCAGATGTCCCCGACGGCGAAAAAGTTTATGTTATATACCGTTCTTCGCCCGTTCAGTGCTGGAGCGCGCTCGCAGCATGCCGGGCGTGCGCCGGGGCAGCGCTGGAGCGTGCTCGGGGCGTGCTCGGGGCGTGCGCCCCTGCGAGCGTGCTCGGAGCACGCTCGGGGCGCGCTCGAGCGTGCTCGGAGCATGCCGGGGCCCCCTCCTCGGAGCATGGCTCGGGGCGTGCGGCACGCGGGCTCGGGCAAGGCAGCGCCTGCCCCGAGGCTGCCGGGGGGGGCGGCCGCGGCGGTGGCCACGGAGGGTGGGGTTGACTCCACTCGGGAGCTCCCGAGCGAAGTGAACCCCACCCTCCCCCTCAGAAATCGTGGAGGGTAGGGGTAGGGTTCGCATGTGGCCCCCTAGCTGCACCACCGGACGCCAGACAATGGCGCTCGATCCCAACCTCACGAACGGCGAACATATCCATATCTGCGCCCTCGCGGCCTGGGAACCGGGGAGCAACCCCGCGGGTGCGCGGTCGCAGGGGCACGCTCCGCGCGAGGCATCCGCGACAAAAGAACGCCCCGCATCAGCGGGGTCGTGGCCCAAGGGTCTCTTGCAAGGCCGCGGATACGAATACATTTTCCGCCGCGTGAACAGAGCCGGGGTGTCGGGTCGGAAGAGGGGGTTAGTACAGGGTCGTGTGATTGGCAATACAGGACCCCCTAATCCATTGAGGGGGAACCTAAGTTAGGAGCGCCAGAACAATCAGGGATAGGGGGTCTGTTCTGCAGATGTATTAGACCCAACCGCCCAGAGTCATTATCCCTAATGCGAAGACGGGGACCTAAGTGAGGCCACGTCTTCATCATGATAGTAAGGTTAGGGGTTCGTTTATTCTCGATGACTGTGTATGTGTGCATGTGTGCGGATCAACTCACGTAGCTAGCTGGGCCACGTATCGCTGGCCCAGCGATGCCGACACCAGCTGCATGCAGAAACTTTCGCGACCCCCCCTTTCCCAATTCCCCCATTTCGTCCGACACGGGTAAAAGAACAGCCAACGGCATAGACACAATTTCTAGAGGGCCGCGCGGGATTGGTGGATCGGCGCTGGACCCCAGACCTCCGAGCGGAGCTCCAAGAACTAATGTTTTGGCTTTGTGTTTGTTCTTCTTCTATATATGTATATATATATAGAGAGAGAGAGAGAGAGAGAGAGAGAGAGAGAGAGAGAGAGAGCACCTCACGACGACGCATAAGCACACTGAACCTGGAGCGCGTTGAAGCAGGCGATCCGTTTTGGCTCCGCGCGTCCAGCGCTCGCGGGGTCGCGGCCCGCCTTTCGCATGCAAACGAACCCGCCTTCGGCCCAGACCTGACTCCGAGCGGTCCCGAAAGTCGACTGCAAGGCAGGGCCCTCGGCGTTTCGCATGCGCGAGCACACCGGGAAGCTGATAGCTCGGCCTTTCCGATCATGACTCTGACCGCGTGCTTGGATGTATCCCTGCTTGTTGCTTTCCGCGCCGAGGACAGGACAACATACGGCCGAGATCACTCAGCAACAGAAAGGCCAAGCCGAAGGTGGGTTTGCCGGGTGCCAGCCGCTTGGAGGCCGTCAGTCGCGCCTTAAGCGCACTTCTCGTAAGGATGCGAGTCAAGCTCAACAAATTCCGCCGAATTCCTACAGTCTCGGTGGGATCACACGCGCATCCCTCGATTCGATGATCCTCAGAACGCGTGTCAGCGCCAACGTGTGCTTGTCCACCGAAGCCCTTCAGTACGACGCGAGTGGTGCAGCGAGGGCCAACAAAGGCTGCATGCCATCGGTGGAGCTGAACAGGATAATTACGTGTTCTACTGACACAGGTCCTGAAAATCATCGGTCGATGCTGTGCTAGAGGAAGGGTTCCCTGCAGAAACATAAACTTTCGGAGCACCGCGCGGAATTCGTGGATCGGCGCTTGGCCTCCTTCCCTGGCGCGCGTAGCGTGCCAGGGGCGGCGCCGGAGGCGCCGTCAGGGGGGCCCAGCGCCGATCCAAGAGATCCGCGCGGCCCTCTGAACTTTTATGCTTGTGCCGGTGCTTCTTCTTCGCTGTGCGCGGAGGATGCCGTCAGCGCAGCTCCCACAGAGCCGCGTCGAGCTGTCTGCAATCGATCTTCACCGAGAGGTCGTCCATGTCCATCACGTCCTCGTCGGCATACGCGGACGCCGAACAGCTCTGCGGCTGGCCAACCCTCGGCGTCCCTCCCCGAGCTCATCGGCATCCTCGCCTCTACACTGTCTTCGCCATGGATGCCCTTTCCTCTGAGGGAAAACATTAACCTGGAATCGGCGACACATCGCCGATAGATCGTCGATGGGGTCTCGATAGCGAGTGCAAGCGATCCTGGGCGGGGCAGACTTATCAGGCCCACATCGGCGATGCATGGGCGATTCGGGGTCGATGCCTCCCCTTCTGAGCACATCCCCGCCTAACGTTGCTCCTGAGCGCACATCCCCGCCTAACGTGGCTGGGGTTCCCGGCCACTTGTCGCGTGACTTTTTCGGGCCCAAGGAGTCCCAAGAGGCTGCCAAGACCCTCCAAAATGGCCCCGAGCCGCCGAAAGATCGTGCCAACACGCCCAAGATGGCTCTCAGAGAGCTCCAGAGGCGTCAAAGACGCCCATAGAGGCCTCCAAGAGCCCTCCCAAGAGGTCCCAAGAGGCCAACAACACTGTTTTCCCTTAGGTGTTTGAAGGATGTGGGCGTTCTCGACTTCTTCGCTTCCCGACATTTCCAGACGGCCCGAGAGGCCTCTAAGACAACCCCATGACGGCCCAAGAGGCCTCCAAGAAGGCCCCGAAACAGCCCAAGAGGGCAGACGCGCCCAAGATGGCCCAAGAGGGTCCCGAAAGGGGCCTCAGAGAGGGAACACTAAGCGAAAATCCGAGCCTTCTGCCCCAAGAGGACCCCAGGAGGCCCCAAGAGGCGCACAGGAGGCCCAAAGAGACCCCCAAGACGCCCCAAGAGGCCCCCAAACGGTCCCTCAAAGGCGTCCAAACTGCCTCCAAGAGGCTCCCAAGAAACCCCGCACGAGATCCCAATGAACACCCGATAGGCCTCATACCCACAACCTAGGCACAGTGGCGGGATGGGCTGAAGGCAACATGTGTATATATATATATATATATACATATATATAGGTGTGTGTATATACATATACATATACATATACATATACATATACATATACATATATCTATATATATATATAGAGAGAGAGAGAGAGAGAGAGAGAGAGAGATCAGAGTGAAGGGGGCGAACGGTCATTCATTGTCCCTGGATGCGTGGCTGGATAGGGAATTCGTGGTGAGAATTCTAAGTGTTGCGTTGTTGTTGTTGTTGTTGCTGTTGTTGTTGTTATTGAATCCTCACTTCTGAAGAACAATTATTGTTGATCACCCCCACCAGTGCATACTGTTCTTTCTCAATCAAAGTGTGCCCCTCGACGCTCGCACCCTGTTTTTTGACAGGGAAGGTCTTGATGCTCAAACTGGGCCCCTGGACCCCGGGTTACAACAACAACGGCTCCCGCCTGAGACTTCCTTACAATTTAGCCAGGACCCCCGCTCCCGCCCGAGACTTCCTCGCATTTTAATTAGGAATCGCGCTCTCGCTTGGGACTTCCTTACAATGTATTTAGAAATCGCTCTCCCGGCGCTCTGGAGTCGCGCTCTCGCTGGAGACTTGTTTGCAACTTACTGAAGAATGGACTTGCGTTGGGATTTCCTGCGATTTGCCCAAGCGCCGCGCTCCCGACACCCAAGCACCCAGGAGTCGCGCCCGTTGTGGCCCCATGTGCATGCCCTTCGCGGCCCCGCTGTCGCCATTTGTGTCCCGCTCACTGTCCTACGTGGTCCAGTTGCTACCCTCAGTGGCCCCATAGTTGCCTTCTGTGGCCCCGCATTATCTGCATGTCGTGGCCCCCGCTCGTTCGCGCTCTTCGTGGCCCCATACGCATTCCCTTCGTGTCCCCGCTGTCGCCCTTCGTGGCCTACTTCGTGCCCTTCGTGGCCCTGCTGTCGTTCTCTCTCGCTCTCGCTTTCGCTCGTCGTCGCCGTCGTCGTCGTCGTCGTCGTCGCCGTCGTCTCGACGTCGTCGACGTCGTCGTCGTCGTCGTCGTCGTCGTCGTCGTCGTGATCGGTCCCCTGTCCGTCCCTCTTGGGGTCGGGTCGACGGTCCGCGGCCGCCCCGCCGATCAGCGCTGCCGCTGGCCAGGCCGACGGTCCGCGGCCGCCCCGCCGCTTGCCGGGGCCCTGCCTGCAGGGAAGAAAGGTATACCCCCCAAAAGGGGTTCGATCGAAGACGAAGAGGGCGGGTATCGAAGGTTTGGGAAATACGCGTTATTGGACACTCGAGCATATAAGGGCGAACAGTCTTAAAATTATTGTTGTTGTTGTTGAAGTTGTTGTTGTTCTTGCTGCTGCTGCTGTTGTTGTTGTTGCTGTTGTTGTTGTTGTTGTATTTTGTCGTCGTCCCACCCGCGACCCACCCCGAGACCCACCTCGCGACCCACCCCGCGACCCACCCCGCGACCCACCCGCGACCCAACACGCGACCCACCCGCGACCAACCCCGTGACCCACCCGCGACCCACCCGCGACCCACCCGCGACCCACCCCGCGACCCACCCGCGACCCACCCCGCGACCCACCCGCGACCCACCCGCGACTTACCCGCGACCCACCCCGCGACCCACCCGCGACCCACCCCGCGACCCACCCTCAAGGGATGAAAAAACACCCGGACCCGACAATTGACGTTTACCAAACGGCCTTGGGCGTTTACTAAACAGCCCTGCCCTGTTCCATTCATTCCTTGTGCGCGTTTACTAAACGGCTTCGCTTGTCGGGGTGATTATTATGGGGTGAACGTTTTGCCCTCCACACCCGCGACCCACCCGCGACCCACCCGCGACCCAACAGCGACCCACCCGCGACCCACCAGCGACCCACCCGCGACCCATTTGCGACCCACCCGCGACCTACCCACATTGGTTTACCGAAAAAATCGGTGCCTGCGGCGGGCTCATTGCATACTTTGTGAAACTTTGGCGCCTGCAGCGGGCTTCTCGAGTCTCGCAAACTGACGACGTCTCACCACCCCCTCACTCTTACCCGCATCTGCAGGGTGCTACGGGTAATGTACATGCAGACATGCATAATACATACACGCATGTACATGCATACATGCATGCATACATACATGCACACATACGTGCCTACATACAGACATACATGCATACATGCATACAGACATATAGACATACAGGCATACATACATACGTACGTGCGTACGTACTTAGGTAGGTGCGTACATACATATATACACACACTTACATACATACAAACAGACTTACAGACAGACAAACAGACAGACCGACCTACTCAGACATACCTACACACACGCATGCATACAAGCATACACACATACATACATACACACATACACACATACACACATACATACATACATACATACATACATACATACATACATACATACATACATACCCCTCTGAGCATGTCCCCCCACTATCCCAGGCCACCAACATCATGATTTGCTCACAAGGTTGACCCCCAGAGGTTTCGACCGATTCCATGGGACATGTTTTTTCATCCTGAGTCGTTCTGTTGCCGAGGACCTGTGAGGACCCCCAGGGGCACACCCTGCAGCCTCATTTTTGTTCGTGACTCGAGGGGGTCTGCGGACGTTGTCCCCCCCCTACTCTTCTGCTCGCGGGCTGCAGTCCGGACTGGTCATCGGGGATCTTCTGACCCGGGTCAATCCAGACCAGGGTCAACCAGGCCTTGCAAAATCCTGCAAGACCCTGCACCCAAACCCGGGTCGATGCGCACGATCCTGCAAAAATCCTGCACCCAAACCCGGGTCAATGCGACCCTGGCCCTGCAGGATCCTGCAAGATCCGGCGCTCTGGCTGACCCCCGTTTGCATTGACCCCCGTCTCAAGGCTCCCGAGGTCAGGGCATCGCCCACGGGGCCCGGGGCACCGCTCGGAACGCCCAGAAGACCGCTCCGAGCGTGCCCCGCAGCGCTCGCGCGCGTGCGCGCGTGTTGCGCGCGCCGAGCGACCCCGCCCAGGCGGGGCACGGAGAACCAGCAAGGGGCTCGGGGACGCACAGATGAATGGACACAAATCCCAATATTCCCCGTATTTTCGCATATTTTTGTTGGGCGTTCGTCTTCCCACCCGCTTCCCAAAGTTTCCCTTTGATTCCTGGGAGTCGACAGTCCATGGCGTCTGTGTGTTGTTTCCCGTCCTGAGGCCAAGGGAATACAACAAAAAACACAGACATCAAACTCTCGGAGGTCCGCGCGGACTCCTCGGATCGCCGCGCCAAGGGCGGCGCCAGAGGCGCCGCCAGGAGCCCCAGCGCCGATCCAAGGAAGCCGCGCGGGTCTCAGAGTTTTGAGTGTTGATGTCGCTGCATGTTCCCCCCTGCGAACGGGCCGCAGCAGCAGTGGGCGGCCAAGAGTCAGAGGTCTCGAGGGGGATGAAGTCTGGAGGCCTATGTTTTTCCCAGCCATCCTGTGGTGTTGGGTCCTCATTTTGAAGAGACGGTCCCCGCGTTTTCCTGCTCTCCTCCTCTTCCCCATCCTCCACCGTCCGCATGCGTCCCGCACACCAAGTACAGCGTTTCGTGGCCCTCCTCCCCCTCCTCACTGCGTTTCACCCACCCAGTACAGCGTTTCGTGGCACCAAAGAGAGCTCCACCGAAGGCCCCAGTGCCCCCGTCCGCATGCGTCCCGGAAGCCCAATTTAGCATTTTCACCCGCGCAGTGCAGCGCTTCGTGGCCCCATAAGGGGGCTCCACGGAAGCCCCCACTGGGACCGTCCGCGTGCGTCCCGGTAACCCAATTTGGCACTCTCACTCACTCAGTAGAGCGCTTCGTGGCCCCATAGGGAGCTCCACCGAAACCCTCAGTGGGACCGTCCGCATGCGTCCCGGAAACTGAAACCCCCCGCCCAGTGCAGCGCTTCGTGGCCCCATAAGGAGCTTCACCGAAGTAGATATTCACAATTGCGGTACCCACAACTGCATATGGTTGGGACCTTCGCCAGGATAATTTGGTGTTGGGGGGATACTTACACCCACGGTCAATGATAAGAAAAGCCCAACAAAGTATTGCCATGCGGACGCATCATCGTGGAAACAACGAAGATGAGAAACGTGTTGTCAACAATAAACAACACACAACGCTTGCGTCGGGAAGGCCCGGAAAATGATGCGCAACTTGCCGCCACCAATGCCATCAATTCCGCTTCGCAAATGCTGCAGGCAACAGTCTGGTGCTGACAGCACTGATTTAGAAGAAATGGTACCAATACAAACGCACGGGGGCGGGGCCATGCAGCTGGCCTTTGGAGCGCCTGCCCGCCCAGAGGCGCGCGCCGCAGGTCGCTCGCTCTGCTCCTTGAGCATGGACCGACCGCCCCAGCATTCCTAGGCCTATCCACCGACGACATCACGCCCAGCAGTGCCACTAAATCTACAACCACTCTCAAGCCGTGAGCGATGGCCGTGCGCAAGCGCTCCTTGGCGCGGCGCCCCAAGTGGTCGCCTTGCTGGAGGGCCCTATGCTGGCCGCGCGGCCTGGCGGGCTCCGCGCCCAAAGGCGACGGTTGCCGTCGGGCTTCTTCGCCTGAGGCAGAGGCCGCCATCGCCCTGTTGCAGGGCTGGCCGACGGGCGGCGGCGGCGCCAAGCCCCGGGAGGAGGAGGAGGAGGAGGAGGAGGAGGAGGAGGAGGAGGAGGAGGAGGAAGACGAGGGGCAAGAGGAAAAAACACACCGAACAGACGCTGACCAGAAGGAGGGAGGGAAGCAGCAGGGGCCGCGCAGAGCAAGCAGGGGGCGGACGGAGGTGGTCGTCGTCGTGGCCAAGGCCAGGGGGGGTCGTCGGGGCAGGGCGTCGGGGGCGGTGGTCGTGGTCAGTGGAGGGAGTGGTCGCGGTCAGGGGAGGGCGGTGGCTCAGGCGGCGTCGGCCGCGCTAGCCGCCGTGGCCGCCGCCAGCCTGGCCGCGGGCGCCCCGACTGGCGCCTGCAGCCTGCGGAGCACGGCCCGCGCATTCTCCTTCTGGAGGAGATGCGAGAGTCGCTGGGCGTGCTCCGCCGCCACCTGCGAGGGGTCGTCCCCCGTGGCGTCCGCCGCGCGCTTGGCCAGGACGGCCAGGGCGCGTCGCGCCTCCCTGCCCCAGCCGCCGCCGTGCGCCTCGACCACCATGGGAATGAAGGTGATCCCGGCGGCGGCGCAGCTGCGCTCGGTGTCGAGGAAGTGGCTTTTTTGCTCCTCGTACCGCTCGGCCGCGGCGCCGGGCGCGGCAGCCGAGGCGGCGAGCAAGTCGCCCCGCAGCCCCGAGGTGACCGCGAAGTCAAGGGCGGCCAGGGCGCCGTTACGCCAACGGGGAATATACACATCCGCCGGGCGCCGGCCGCCGTCGTCGAGCTCGCCGCCGTTCTCCTCCGTCCCCGGCGGGCCCTGTTACAACTGATACGGGGCCAGAAGAAACATGTTACAACTGATCTGGGGCCAGAAGAGGAAGAACATCGGGTCGCCGACGACATGCCAAACCGAGAGGCGCAAAAACAAAGTAGCAAGGGCTGGAACGAAAACATCACCTTTCTGATTAACAGCCGTGGGTGTTATTATCCTGCGCCTGCGAGAGGACGGGGAGAAGGAGAATGGGAAAATGAGAGGAGGTGCGAGGAGGGACAGGGCGAGGAGCGGGGGGCGGAGCTGGAGGGGGGAAGACACCGCATCAGAGGCGAGGGCATCATAATCATTAAAGCCATAACGGGTTTTTGTTGGGCTCCCCCACGGCGGGTCGGGGGAACGAAACATCGAAGACAGCCCGCGCGGTAATCCCGGGAAGGAGGGGGGGTCACGAAAACCCCCTCCCAAGGCCGTCCTCGACAAAGCAGAGGGTTCAAAACGTCGAGGCGCACACTCTTCCTCCGACGCAAGAGTCCGGGTCAGAGACTGCCAAGATCAGAGCGAGCGCGGGCAGGCAATCAGCTTCCTGGTGAAGCCGCACGGACAGACTTCGATCCCTGAAGGCGTCGACGCACACACAATCACATACAGTGGAGGCCAGTCCAAAAGAACCGTTCGACCCAACCCTGAGACCCCAGGGCGTCAATTGATTTTTGTTGTGGGGACGTCGCGCTCTCCATCGCAAAACCATCGAGGCCCAAGAAACCCAGGGCACCCTGGAGGCGAGCAGGGTGTTTCTTGGCATGGGCCTCCACTGTACACCTTGATCGAGACAGGCCAGGGCGCGCCAGGCAAGGCGGGAGGTCAACGATAACCAGCCTGCAAGAAGAGCGAAGGCTCGGCAACAACATCAACAGCACCAGGTTGGAAGCGGCCATGGGGTCCGAGCAGGATAAACCCAAAGTGGGGAAACGAGCTCTATACACCGACGCTTTTTCCGACCCTGCGCTGAAATTCGCACAGGAACGTGGATCCTGGTGTATACGGGATCCTGGTGTATACATTTTTCGTTGTTTCCCTCGGAAAACGGGGGGAAAGTATACACCACACCACCCCGACGTCGTCCCTGACCCTTAAAAAGTCGTGGGATTGGAAAACAATCCGCCACTGGTAATGTATATGTTCCAGTCTCAGACAAAGAATCGGTCAAGAGGGAGGGGGGGACGAAGCCAACGTCGCACAACATCGGTCCCCAGACCCCTCCTGGGGGTCCGAAACTGACGAGCTCTTCCGGCCGAGCCCAGCCGTGGCCACGAGGGGACCCTTTCCCCCGCCCCCCCTCCCAGAGATCCGCGGTCAAGACTCGTTCAAAACCGGGTCCCCGAGGGAACCGCTTCGCCCGCCGCCCTGCCCAAAGATCCGCTGTCTTGGCTTCTGCTTCAAGACGGGAGGCTCGGAGGTCTCGACCCTTCCCCGGGACCGGCTTTTCACCCTGAGCCGGTTTTTGGCCGTCCCAGGGCCTGCCAAGATTTGTTTGAAACGGGGCCCTCGGAAAGCTCGAGCCCTCCCCGGGACCGACTTTTCATCCTGAGCCCTTGTGTGGGCGGCCCCAAGGCCTGGCCAAGGCCTGCAGAAGCAGAAGTCGGCGAAACACCTCCGCCTTGATTTCGCCGATGCGTCAGACGTCTGGTTTCTGCCGGCCAGAATCAGAGGGAAGTCACCTCAGACGCCCTCAACCGACTCCAATCGAACCAGCCTCGACGATATCCCTACCCCCAGGATCGGCAAGCCGAAGGCGATGACAAGTTTAGGCATGCGCCCTCAGAAATGGAAGGAGCCCTTCAGATTGGCATCGAAGTGAGGCGGTGCAGTCATAGGGCAACAGTCCCAACACCACACCCCTCCGGGAGGTCTCCATGCCGATGCGGCAAGTGCTGCCCGCGGAGGCGATGCTCGACTCGCCGACGCCAGACCTGCCCCCCTCGCATCTGGGGCGCTGCCGTGCCAGAGACCTCCGCCCGCACAGCCCTGAATTTGGCAGTATAGCCCCGGGAGGCCATCTATAGAGAAACGCTTGGAGTTCAGCAGTCATAACGGTGCGGAAGCGGTAATGCGCCAGTCGAGCTCAAGGCGGGGCGCGCCGAAGCAATTTGGGCACGGGTGGCTTTACAATCGGGTCCCATGAACTTGGGACTGACAAGTTGCTTAATTTTTATTGTGCGCATCGTATACAAATTTATGTTCGCGCGGCTTACGCTGGAATTAATTTTACGGGCGAGTTAAACATTGATTACCTACGGTGCAGAAGCGTCCCAACAACACCTATCATACATAGCGGTCTACAACTAAGTATATGCAGCTATGCTATGTATATATATATATATTTATATATAACAAAAGCCGTCCATGTGTATACCTCCACATATATACATACACATGCACATACACATGCACCTACACATGCAAATGCAATTATGCATACACATACGGATACCGTATTGATACGCATATGCAATGTGTAGATATAGATGTGTGTGCGGACGCGCGTATTGATAGATGGATGGGTGGATGGATGGTAGAGATGTGCATGTATATATATATATGTATATGTACACATATATCGGCACATGTATATATGATTGTACTGCTATAAATGCAATGCACACATTTTGGTTGACACCGTGGCACGAAAGCATAAAAGTGTGCACGCGTATATCTGTTGATGAGAGTTTACGAATAGACATGCGGACCTACACTAAAAAAAACATGCGTACATACTATATGCAGATCTATAGATGGATACAGATGTGTAAATATATACATATGTATATATGTATATAAGTCCATGCGTATGGACGTCCGGAAACAATCCGAGCAAACGATTCATGACTATATATGACAGATGGATTGTCGCAATATGGATATACATACATATATATAGTTATACACCGGTAATGTGTGTATGTATACTTATGCGTGCGAGGATGGATGAATCGATCGCCTTACACGTATGGGTAACTGCATGAATACATGGCCGCAAAAGGGAGACACATATACATATGTGCCTGGGACGGCCACGCATACAGGTTAAGTGATCGACGTATGGAGGGACATCTATACATATGTAGATGAATAGATACGCACATACGTATTAAGGACAAGTTGGCAACCTGTAACATTATGTATGTAAATTTGCTATAACACCCGTGATCGCTACAGGTTAAAACGCTTACGTGTTTGTTTCAAAACTGTATTCGATGCAAGTTGTTTCAAATTGTACATATCGGAGTATGGATGTAAGGATTGCTGGATGCATGCAGTTGTTCACATAACGAAAGAAAGGGCGAGACAACAAGAGAGAGAGAGAGAGAGAGAGCGAGAACAAACACGGGCGAGAAAGAGAGCGAGAGAGAGAGAGAAAGAAAGAAAGAAAAAAAAACTGCCACTGGCCCCTTTTAAATTTCGGTTGCGCGTGTGCGCGGAGGGTGCGAAGGCACTTGCCACCCCCTGCCACTGCCTGTCCTACGGGTGCGACAGAGAGAGAGAGAGAGAAACAGAAAGAGTACGAGAGAGAGAGAGAGAGAATGAGAGCAGTCGGTGCCACCACCGCTTCCACCCCCCCCACATTGTTTTTTGGGCACGCAGAATGCGACAGGACAGCCGCTGACCCCTCCCATTTCCCCTGATCTATGCGAGTGGGACTGTATAACCGCAACTGCTTCAACGCCGTGCGCTAAGAGGAAGTGGGAGGGGGATGCGGCTGCTCTTATACACTCCCATACACAATGCTCAGAGAACTGGGATGGGTAGCGGATGCCCTCTCGGACCCTGCGCGCCCAAAGTGGTTCGGGGACATGATGACGCAGCGGTTGCTCTCTGTCTCTCTCGCTCACTCCCTCTCTGTTTCTCCCTTCCCCGCGCGCACTCCCAACGCGCGCGCGACGCAGAGCGGGCAATTGGAGGTGGCGAACGGTCACACTCGGCCCGTCCACGCACGCGCGCAGACGAAAAAATGGAACGACGGGGAATGGCGCCTCTCTCTCTCTCTCTCTCTCTCTCTCTCTCTCTCTCTCTCTTACGCTATTTCAGCAAACTGGTGTGCTAACCAGAGCGGACCGCAAACACCTTATCTTTAGATATGAAAGATGCAACCTTCCATGTGGAGCAACTGATTTGCACCATGATTTGACACACCCCATGCTCTTGCAAACATCCCACCCACCCATCCGCAACTTGGTTTGCAAAACCTCTTAAGACCGACTACGACGACACCGACGACAACGACTACGACGAGACCGACGACGTCCCCGACGACTTCGACGACGACAACGACGCCGACGACGACGACGACGACGTCGCCGACGACGCCAACGAAGACGACGACGAGGGAGGAGGAAGGACGACCACGGCGACAACGACGACAACGACGACAACGACGAGGGAGGAGGGAGGACGGCGACGACGCGAACGACGAAGAAGGAGGAAGGACGGCGACGCCGACGACGACAACGACGAGGGAGGAGGGAAGACGACGACGACAACGACGACGACGACGACGACGGCGACGAAATAGGAGGGACGACGACGAGACGCCGACGAAGGACGACGAAGGACGACGACGACGAAACAAGTCCTTGCGGTTATGCGATTAATGCACATTCCTCCGCGCAAAGCCACTGCACCCTGATGTCCCACCATATCAGTAGTCCACCAGATAATACCGTAGATGGTGAGGAGTAGAGCGATCGCTGTCCTCAACAGGACAGCTCTGCTACCAAGTTTGAAAGGCAAAGCCCATATCCAACTCCTGATGTACCGTAGTTACGATAGCCCCAAGAGTAGGAGCGAGTCGCGGGAGCGACGAGCCATGTCAAGCGAAGATGTTCTCGGTCTCAATGGCAAGTAATGTGCCTCGCGATCAGGCGCAGTCAGATCTTGGCGGCGGCCGCTTGATCACAAACGGCCGCGGACAAACGCTCGGTACCTCTTGCCTGTGCCCTAGCCTCCTTTAGAGTCCCTGGACCTAGACGGGAGGGGCCGCGAGGCGTTGGAGCGTCCGAAATCGGCCCCTGGGAGGGCCGATTGTTGACACCCCTCACGAGGATCGTGGCGCCCGAGGGGGGGGACGTCGATCGGGGGAATCCCTCCTTTGATCGATAGCCTCGAAGATGGCCCCAAGAGGCGCTCCAGGGCAAGAGAGCCTCAAGAGAGCCCCAAGAGGGCTTCAAGAGGGTCCAAGAGGCATCCGAGAGGCCCCCAAGAGGCCCCCGAGCGGTCTCAGGGAACCCAACATGACCTCCAAGATGGCTCAGGTAGCCCAAGCTGGCTCAACATGGCCCCCAAGATGCTCCAAACGGCCCCAAGACCGCTTCAAAAGCGCCCAAGAGCGCTCCAAGAGAGCCCTAAGAAGCGGCTTGCTGGCTCCTCAGGGAGGAGCTGAGTTGGGGACCCCCCCATCCTGTAATCGATGGCCTCCAAGATGATCCCAAGAAGCCTTCCAGGGTCACCAAGAAGGTCCAAAGAGGGCCCCCAAAACTCCCAGTGAGCACCAGCAGCAGAAGCCGCCGCAAGAATACCTCTAGATGGTTCAACGAGTCCTCGTCCGCGTCGTCCTCATAACCGCATGAAGCCATTAAGGACCCCCCCGGTTTTATCAGTAGGACCGCGCCGTGAACAAATAATTCTGGGGGGCGGTTTTCGCCGAAAGATATAGTTAGCACCGCGCAAGTGGAACGAAAAAAAATAGTTCCCGCGCCCCGGCTCGGGTGATATCCCAATTGGAATTGGAATAATATTAAGAATAACAGAAGTAAAATACGGGTGGAAATACTAATAATAATAATAATAATAATAATACGAATGAGAATAAGGATGATAAAAAATAACAATAGCAATAATAAGAATAATACTAAGGACCCGAGTAAGAGAGATAATAATAGAGTAAAAATAAGAGTAGTAATACTGATAATAATAATCGTAGTAATAAGAATCAGAATCCGAATGAGAATACGGATATTAATACGAAAAGTAATCGGAACAAGAAAAATAAAAACAATACTAAGAATGCGAATCCTACTTAGAACAAGAATAAGAAGAATAATAAGCATCATAAGAAGGATGAAAACTGAAAAGTCAAATAAAAGTGAAATCATTATCTGCACCACCCTTGTCCTATACGATTATTATTACCACCCCTGTTGGAAAATTGTTTTTCCCAGCCGTCCTGCGGGGTTGTGCATCCGAGGATGTCGCCCCCGCCACGCACGGCGCGTTTTCTTAGCACCGCACCCGCACAAAATAATTACGACAGCTTGTCAAAAAAAGACAAGAAGCACAACAAGACCAAGAACCAAAGTAAGAATACAACTAAGAATAAGACTACGAATAACAATAAGAATAGCAATAGGAAAAATAATAATGAAAATAAAACTAATGAAGGTAATAAGAATGAGAATAATAATAAGAATCGGAATAAGAGTGAAAAAGAGTAAGAGTACGAATAATAATACGAATCGGAATACTAATACAAGTAAGAATAACAGTAAGAATAATAAACATAATCATAATCTGAAAAAATGATGATAATAAAAAGAACAATAAGCATAACAATAATAATAACCATAACAAACAGAATCATAATTAGAGTAATAGTAAGGAAAAAAACAAAAATAACAATAAACATACTAAGAATAAGCATGACAATAAGAAAACGCGCTTGGTCTGATTATCTTCATCATCCTTGTCCTGTACGATGTGTATTACCACCCCCATTGAAAAAATGTTGTTTCCCGGCCGTCGTGTGGGGTAGTGCATCCGAGGATATCGCCCTTGCCACGCACGGCGCGTTATCTTAGCGCCAGCACCGCCAAAATTATTCGCCCCCTATCGTAGGCACGGACGGTTCCTTTTCAAAGCTTGGCTCTCCCTTGCGTGGGGCTCAATGTTGTTTTTGATGGTGTTGGCGGTGTTGTTGGTGCTTTTGATGTTGATGTTGTTGTTGGTGTTGCTGTTATTGGCCTGTTGTTCTAGATACAATTCTTATTGCTGGTATTATTGTCGTTGTTCGTGTTGGTGCCGTGCCGTAAGGGCGTCTTGAGGAGGAAGAGCAGGAGGATTGTTACTGTTTAGCTGGGCCAAGGCCTCTTGACTGAGGCTTTGGCCCTCAGCTTGATCCGTAATGGCGAATGAGAGCCAAAATATTGCGAGAATGTTTCAGGCGGTTTGCTTGTTTAGGCGAGCAGACTCGTCTGCGTTCACATAAAGGTGCGAGGTGCCAGGGTAACGCTTCTGGGATGCCGGGTGCTTTATACTTTCGCCAGAGAGGGGGGTGGGATTCTTAATTGCTTGATGCGGTTACTAGTCCTCCTCCTCCTCCTCGTCCTCGTCCTCATCCGCGTCCTCGTCCTCCTCGTCTTCCTCCTCCTCCTCATCCTCATCCCCTCGCCCCCACACGGCACCCAGGGATGGCCCGA
Organism: Prorocentrum cordatum; assembly: GCA_963575745.1. Lineage (NCBI taxonomy): Eukaryota > Dinophyceae > Prorocentrales > Prorocentraceae > Prorocentrum > Prorocentrum cordatum. The sequence continues at coordinate 54,949 of CAUYUJ010000031.1, read as the reverse complement.
AGAGGCCTTCCAAGGCCACCCCCTTGCTCGCTTTGTTTCCCTAGATGTGTCTCTTGGTCCGTTTTCCCGGCAACTCTGAAGGGCAGGGTTTCTGGATGGGCTGGTGGGGATGACCGACAAGTCCAGGGGGAGGAGGGCAGTAGATCCGAATTCCTTTTTGAAAGAGACGACCTATGCGGACGGCGACGAAGCGGCGATGGCGGCAACATAACCGCCAAACCGCCACCCAGGTCCAGACGAGGACGGCGATAAGGCGGCGACGGGGCGTCGACAGCAACAACATAGCCGCCAAACGGCCACCCAGGCCAAGAAAGACGACTGTCGGTGACGAAGCGGCGACGGCGGCAACATGGCCGCTAGATCACCACAAAGGCCCAGCTCCTTCGAACAGAAGAAAGACACCCTAAGTACAAGCACTGTTCAAGAAATATGCCAAAGTAAAACGTGAGCGGTAGAGAGGCGAGAATTCTACATAGAGAGACATGAGCGAAAGAGTGAGAGAGAGACACAGAGACAGAGATAGAACAAACAAGAGAAAGAGAGAGAGAGAGAGAACAAAAAAAAAAAAACGAGAGAGAGAGCGAGAGGGAAAATAAAAAACGGGCATCCACCAATAAAGCACGGGAGCGCTCAGAAACCGAGTCGGCCCCGCTAGGGCCCCCTTAGGGCCAATTTCCTGAAATCCCCGCCAAGCCAGCTCACAACCCTTTACGAAGCCGCAAGACGAAAATGAGCCATAGACGGTTGCAGATATGTCAACACCCCTCTCTCTCTCTGCTCCGCTGCCCGAAGACAGAGCCCCTCCCCGCGTTGCGTCGTTCGCCAAGTCCAGGGACAGGAAGACGTTCCCGGTGGGCTCTGTCGAGGCACCCTGGCCTCAGCGTGACCCCTCTGTTCCCACTCATCAACACGTGGCTCTGACACAATGTAAACGTCAGCCCATGGCTGAACTCTGGGAGAAGGGGGAGGGCGATTGACGGGGGGGGAGGGAAAAGGGAGGGAGGCAAAGGCAAAGACGGAGGCGCCCAGGGGACGGTGAAGCAGCGGCGGCAGCAGCGGCTGGGCTACAACGAGGTAGTCAAGAGAGGGAGGGGGGGAAGGAAAGAGGGATGAGCAGAGAGGAGGGAGAAGAAAGATGAAAGACGGAGGAGGACCAGAAAGGAGGAGGAAAGAGGGGGGAGGAGGAGGAGGAGGAGGAGGAGGAGAAGGAGGAGGAGGAGGAGGAGGAGGAGGAGGAGGAGGAGGAGGAGCAGCAAAAAGGAAAGAGGAGCAGGGACGAGGGATATCCCCCCGAAGTAATTCCTGGCACCGTGCCGACACTCTATTCTAGTCGAGACCAGCTGCACCGTGACAGCAGTAGCAGCAACGGCGGCGGCGGCGTTGGTGACAACGCCAGCCGTCCACAAAAGCCTGAGGCTGCGTCGTCGTCGCCGTGGTCGAAGACCGATATTATTGGGTCGAGGACTGAAGTTAGCAGAAATTCTTGACATGGAGGCCGCCCCATTGAGGTCCGAGTAGATGGGGTTGAAGGATCGCGCCGCATCGCCGATGCAACGTCGGGATGGAGAAGTTCGGGCTCCGAATCGAGACCTATCGCCGATGCATCGGCGATGCGGTGCGATCCTCCGACCCCGTCTGATCGGACCCCATCCTCTGACATCCGACATCGCGAACAATCACGACCAGGGCCCTGGACCCCATCTGCGAGCCAGGACGCTTCGCCACTGCTTGAAACTTGTCTGTGCGCGTGTATCGCACTGGCAGGCGCTGCACTCTCTCTCTCTCTCTCTCTCCCTGCCTGCGCCGCCCGAGCTTCCCTGCCCCGTCTCTCCGCCCGTGTGCGGCCCCCCTCGGGGCCCATGTTCTTAGGAGAAGGAAGAGGAGGAGGAGGAGGAGGAGGAGGAGGAGGAGGAGGAGGAGGAGAAGGAGGGTGAGGAGGAGGAGGAGGAGGAGGAGGAGGAGGAGGAGGAGGAGGAGGAGGAGGAGGAGGAGGGGGAGGAGGAGGGAGGAGGAGGGGAGGAGGAGGAGGAGGAGGAGGAGGAGGAGGAGGAGGAGAGGCGGAGGAGGAGCAGGAAGAGGAGAAGGGGAAGGCGGAGGAGGAGGAGGAGGAGGAGGAGGAGGAGGAGGAAGGGGAGGAGGAGGAGGAGGAGGAGGAGGAGGAGAAGAAGAAGGAGGAGGAGGAGGAGGTTATCGCGCAGTGCTACCAGGAAACATGCCACCCTGAGCCTAGACCGCCACGGCCCCCGTAGAGGAGCAGCACATGGCATATAAACACAAACTGTTGGAGGTCCGTGCGGATTTCTTGGGTCGGCGCTGGACCCCCCCCCCCGTGCGCGGAGCGCGCCAGGGGCGGCGCCGGAGGCGCCGCCAGGGGCCTCCAGCGCCGATCCAAGAAATCCGCGCGGGCCTCCGAAAAAGTATGGTTATGGATATGTTTCTTCCCCAACTTCTGCCGCTGACCGGACCCTTCAGCGCGCTGAAGGAAAAGCACGTGCCAGGCCAATGTCTTGGCCTGCTCAGCCTCGCTCGCCCTGCCCCCGCGACGAGGCGAGGCCAACACGGGTAACCGCCAGCTATCTGCTCCGGGCCCCAAGCACGAGGTCTCAAACAGGGCGCTCCAGGGCCGCCCCCCGCCCCCCCCGGCGTGGTTTGCAGAGGCTGTGGTCTGCAACCCGTGCTCCTGGGGCGCGGGCGAGGACCTCGACAGAGTTCTCCGCCGCGCCCCAGCGAGGGGTCGCCAACTCTTTGGCGCAACGTAGTGGCCCTCAAAGCCAAAACTGCGTAGATCGAAAACCGCACCCTGGCGTAACCACACCCCTTGTAGTCGTTGCCCCCTCCCCCCCGCAGCCACCGCCACCCACTGCCCCCTCCCTCCCGACCTGCCACGCGGTGGCGGGTGTGCGCAACAAAGTACCTGGACAACCTCGTGGACAAACTCCGTCAGACCTTGGGGCCCGAGCGACCTCACACTGCCCCTGGGTGTGCGGCCGAAGCGAGGTTCCGCGGTGCGGCCTCGTGCTCGTCTTTTTGCTTTCTTGTCGCCGACCCCTCTCCGCCTCTCCGCGACCCATCCGCGACACGCCCCGCAACCCACCCGCGACCCACCCGCTTGCGCTGAAAATGAGCCGGCGCCTGCGGCGAGCAATAGAAGAAAACAAAATGGCAAAAGCATGAACTTTTGGCGCCCCGCGCGGATTCCTTGGATCTGCGCTGGACCCCCCTCCCTGGCGCGCGGAGCGCGCCAGGGGCGGCGCCAGAGGCGCCGCCAGGGAGACCCCAGCGCGGATCCTAGAAATCCGCGCGGAGCGCCAAAAGTTTATGTTTCTGGCGATTTTTCTCTTCTCCGAAGCAAGCTGTGCAGCGTAACTGAAAAATTCGGCCCCCGCGGCAGGCCTCTTCACGTCTCCTCCCAGGCCTCGCGCGCTGCTGACGTGCCCCCCCCCCAACCCCCCCACTGCACTCGTGTCCGCAGCTGCGGGGCTTATGGCAGGGGGCAGGCCTGCACCGCACCAGCGGTCCAGGGCATACGTGAACAGCGTGCCGGCCGGTCGGTCCGTCTCCGCTCCGCCGATCGGGCATCGGGCCATCGGAGCCAGCTCGCTTTACCCCCAGTGATGGGGCTGTCTTCCACCAACACCACCACCATAAGTTGGAGGGGGAGGGGGTCCTCCTCCTCCTCCTCCTCCTCCTCCTCCTCCTCCTCCTCTCCTCCTCCTCCTCCTCCTCCTCCTCCTCTCCTCCTCCTCCTCCTCCCCTCGTCCTCCTCCTCCTCCTCCTCCTCCTCCTCCCCTCGTCCTCCTCCTCCTTCCCCCCTTCAACTTATGGTGGTGGTGGTGGAAAACAGGCCCATCAACTAGAGGGATACTGTACGGCATAAACATGCACCTTCGAAACTCCGCGCGGAGTTTTCTTGGATCGGCGCTGAACCCCCTCCCTGGCGCGCGGAGCGCGCCAAGGCCTGCGCCGGAGGAACCGCCAGGGGGGCCCAACGCCGATCCAAGAAGTCCCTGCGGAGCTCCCCAAATGCATGTTTGTGCAAATTTGTCTTTGAACCACAGCCCAATGAGGCCCCTGCCTTCAAGTGCATCGAACTTGTCTGTCGTGGCGTCCAAGAGCGCGTCCATCTGAGTCCTCCCCGGGCTCTGGAGGGGGCGAGTCTGGATGCACAGTGATCTACTTGCGAACGCAAGGCAATTGCCGGGCGTGAGAAACTAAAATGAACGGAACCACGCAATTGTCATGCAAACTCGCGGGCACGGCCAGACCGACCCCGATCCGTGACAATCGCCTTCTGCGACGAGACCCTCACCCGTAGTCTTACTCCCCCCTGTTTTCCACAATTCGCATTGGACTCGACCAGGCCGTGCTGAGCGCGACACCCAAGCAAGTGGACGTCAGGCGGGCGGCACTGTGACATGAAAAAGCAAGTCCACTGGGAAAAAACGGATAGGCGGGCCACGGATCGATCACGGGCCTGAAAACGTTAACAGGAACGGCGCCCGAAATGTGCACACGTCGATCGGAGGGACAAGGATTAACGAGTAAGGAAGAGGATGGGGAGGAGGGCGAGAAGGGCGAGGAGAGAGAGGATGAGGATTAAGAGTTTGGACGGATTTTGACGAGCGCGTGACGCGCGTCTGCCTCGCATGACGACAGATTTGGCCCCTCTGACGCGAAGCCCGCCCGGCCCACCCATGCCGGGACAATCGAGACGCCGCGATCGCCGTGAACCTTGTGGACGCTTTGGCCAGAAACGCGATCTCGCCCGTGGACCTCGGGAGGGAGGCCCCTGCGCAACTCAGCACAACGGCACAACAGTTGCCAAGTACCGCTGTCATTTCGAGAAGGACCAGCGCCTCAACAGAGGCACAGAGAACATCATGACCATCATTGTTCGAAGCCTTGCCAATTTCTGGGATCGGCGCTGGGCTCCCCTGGTAGCGACTCCGGCGCCGCCCCTGGCGCCAGGGAGGGGGATCCAGTGCCGAGCCAAGGAATCCACGCGGAAGTCCAAAAGTCAATGTTTATGCAGATGTTTCTTCTTCGAATCACCTGAACTAGCAACACACGCCACGTTACCCTTTGGCGGGCTCGCCCGAGCAAGATATGCAGCGCCATCTGCTTACACAGAGTGTACAGCACGGCAGGAGTCTCCTGTGCACATGCTTGATCAGCCACACTGGCTTCAAGAGACACATGGAGCTACGCCTGCAACAAACACTGGCGCAGACGGACGCTCACTAGAGCCTTTGACCCTGGACGCTCGCAAATCGAGTTGGCTGCAATGTCTTTGACGACTGTGGTACCATCACTGTGCTAAAACTACGACTACTATTCCTACGACTGCCACAGCCAGCTCCACCGAACAAGGTATACTTAATAAGGCGCTTGCAACTACTCGTCCTGCTGGTACTAATACCAACAGCGCTGCAAGCAATGTCGCAGCTTCTGGCGATTCCCGCTGTACATGTTTGTGCGACTACTTCCACCACACCTACTCTACTAATTCTTACCCGGCTTCTACCACTGCCTCTACCATTGCGGCTACATCGGCATGAAGTGCAGTTGCCATTGCTGCTGATACAACTACTGCCTCTACGCATGCATACTACATCAACAGTGCTGGCAACTACTGCTACGATTACTACTACTAAAAAAAACTACTACGAATACGACTACTACTACGACTACGACGACGACGACTACTACTACTACTACTACTACTACGACTACTACTACTACTACTACTACTACTATGACTACTACTACTACAACGACTACTACTACTAAGACTACTACTACTACCACCACTACTACTACTACTACTACTACTACTACTACTACTACTACGACTACTACTACTACTACTACTACTACTACTACTACTACTACTACTACTACGACTACTACTACTACGACTACTACTATACGACTACACTACTACTACTACGACTACTACTACTACTACTACTACTACTACTACTACTACTACTACTACTACTACTACTACTACTACTACTTCACTTCTACTACTACTACTGCTACTACTACTACTACTACTACACCATACTACTACTACTATACCTACTACTACTACTACTACTACTACTACTACTACGACTACCACTCTTTACTACTACTAACTACTACTACTACTACTACTACTGCTACGACGACGACGACGACGACGACTACGACTACGACTACTACGACGACTACTACTACTACTACTACTACTACCACTACTGCCATGGCCATGGCCATGGCCATGGCCAACGCACTACTACGAACACGACCACAATTAGTACTACGACTACTCCTGCTACTACTCTAACCGTACGGTTACCACTACCATTATGGATGTTACTACGACTACGCCTTCTTCTTCCTCTACTACTACTACTACTACTACTACTACTACTACTACTAATACCACTACTATTACTACTACTACTACTACAACTACGACGACGACGACTTCTACTACTACTACTACTACTACTACTACTACTACTAGTACTA